>PVJO010007745.1:0-79753 GCA_004026905.1 Hystrix cristata | reverse complement strand
ACACAAAGATGCTAATATGGTTCATAAAGAAAAGTTATTTTATAGTCAGGGTTTTTGAACATATCTAAAAGACTGAGAAAAGCAAAGTCCCAAAAGTGTAACAATTTAACCACCAGAATTTAAAAAAAAAAAAATTCTCATTCATATCCCTCACTTTCTAGCCAACTTTATGATTAAAATTTAATGTAATTATAAAAGTTAATAACCTTAAAGAGAAAAATAATCAAGGCTCCATTTTAATTTTCAGGTAGAGTCTTTGTGGAGCTAAATATCACCATAAAATAATTATCCCTAATAACATGGGAGCTAGTCCACTAAATACCTTCCTTTATTTAAAAAAAGCATGTACTTTTTAAGGAAACAGAGGAAATAATGAAAGAATGAGCCCCTACTCTAAACTCATCAAGGGCCCATCCTAGTGGTGATGCACTTTCCCATTTGCTTCAAGAATATAAAACACTCACATTCTTGTTTCTATATCCAAGAAGCTGACGCTGCTGAGAAAATCTTGCTGACTGGCGCCGTAGCAGACGCCTTCTCTCCGCTGTCTGCTGTTTTCACTTCCGCTATTGATCTTCATAGGTGGTGTTTTGTCAGTCTATGTCTTTCTAAAGATTCTCAAGTTCTCAGTCTCAAACCACCCACCTCCCCATCATTGCAAGATGATCAAAGCACTTACTTCATTATAACTCTAATAATAAAATATCCATTTATGGTATCATTCATGACACGATATTAAGCATTTTCTATGTATTTTCATCTTAACATTTAAACTTCATGGAAAAATATATATATCCATTATTACTTCCGCTTTATAGATGAAGTAACAAAAAACTTGTACAAGATCACAATCCAGTTGCAAAATGCAACTGCTTAATTCCAGGACCCTGGGAGGCTGAAGCAGGAGAATTACAAGTTCCAACCAGCTTGGGCAACTTAGTAATTTAGCAAGACCCCGTCTCAAAACAAAAAATAAAAAAGACTGGAGATATAGCTCAAGAGGAAGACCCAAGGCTTACTCTCTAGTTACAGAACGATTTTTAAAAAAGAAAAGAAAAAAAATGAGTAAAAGAAGCACACCATAGTGGGTGAAGTTGAACAAGACCTAGAAAGAAAAAGAGCTCCACTGATTTCCTTCAAGTTTTTCTTTGGTGGTGGCACAATCTTTGCCCGCATGTCAATCCCTACGTTGAGTGAGAAAATAAAAAATGATAAATTCTGTCCTTCATGACTGTGACAGAAATTAGACTTCAAAAGCCCACAGTTTAGCACCTTACTCTGTTATAAAACAGAACAGCAAAAGGTACAATTTCACTGCTAAACTACAACTTAAAATATATGATTAATGTTTATAACCGACTTGAAGTTTCCTTAATCAGAAAATAAAACGCTACTTAATTTCAAATCAATGTGCTTATCTATCTTTATATGTTAACCATATTATACATTTCATTCACTTTCCTTCAATTTATAAATATTTCCAAGAATTACATGCAAACTATAATTCAAAAATGAATTTTATATACTTCCAAATTCTTAATGGCTTCTTCAATTTTATTTCAAATAAGGTAATTATGAAAAAAGATATTATTCTTAAGATCAATAGATAATCATATCATCACATTTAACTGTTAAATCACTGTTTACTACATAAGCGAAACTTAATTTAGAGAAATTATGCATCATAACTTCAAACAATGATATTTTATGTCAGCTTTTCCCAATAATGACCTCCTCTGTCTCATTTTCTACTCATGGAAGTAAATGAAGCACAAAGTGATGTCAAATCACTTCCATCACAGTGTATTTGCTGAAATACCGAATTAACTCCAGTAATGCAGTAGTCACGCTCACAAAGAAGGATCACTGGGGGAGTTAAGATATTTCTCCAAATCTACTGGTTTCTCGTCAAAGGGGACATAGCAGGAAGCCAGCTTTCAGATGGTTTTGCACATGCTTCCCCTGTTGGATCTTTATCACCTTGTGAGTACCTTGATTTCCCTGTTTCAGATGCCATTCTCTCTACAGGTCTGCTGGACAGCCTCTTAACTGACCATCCCCGCCTGGACCTCTCTCCCTTCAGAACTCACATTACCGTGGTGGTTTTCCTAACACTTCACCATTGAAAGCCTCAGTTCCTTTTTCGCCTGTGTGCCGCATTCAGGCCCCAGAGCTTGGCAGAGGTTTCTAATGGCCCTGCTATGGTTCTTAATGGGCCTGTTTCGTGTGCTCAGAGGTGGGCCTTTTGCAGGAGTTTACAGCTGACTTGCTATTAGCAGGTGGGCTCTGGTCGGAGGGGTGACTCTCCATCCCCAGCTCCTCCCTTGACCTCGGGGCTTTCCGTTCCCGCTGGCACACCAGCCTGAGCAGCTGTGCTCCGCCGCATCCCTCTGCCCTGCTGTGTGGCCTTGGAGCCCGCAGATTATGGCCTGAAATGTCTACAAATCTTGAGCCGAAATAGACTTCTCCCCCTTTAAATTGTGCGTACCAGATGTTGTGTCTCAGCAGTGAGAAAGCGGCCAAGACAGGGCCCCAGCTCACCCTGCTGTTCTCTCTACAGTCCCAACTTCCCCACTCCAAGCCCCTTCTCTACATTCTTCCACTGTGGATGCTCGGCCCTCTTTGCATGTGTGTGTCTTCTCCAGCTGTCATCAACCTTCCTTTCTGCCGTGAGTAACTTCTCTACACCTTGTCCACCTGAGGAAACGTCACTTTCCATTTCTAACTTAAATCAGATGGCATTCGCTCTCTGTTGTGTTATTTAAGTCTCCCTTATGTTGTTCCCTAAATTTCAGCTTTATGTTGCGTTTGTATATGTCCATGATAACACTTACCACATTGAATCATTGTAACATGTTTCTGTACTTCCCTATTAAGCTATGAAATTTGACAACTTACAAACTCACATTTATGACTCTTCATGTTCTTGATGCCTAGGACAGACTACTTTCTTTTTTTTATAGATTTTTATTAAAATTTATCCAAAATTACACAAACTTACAGGCCATTACACATGCTTATAACCACAATATGTTGTGCCTTTTCCTTATAACAAAGAGCAATGTAAACAACCACACAGATGCAGCATTAAGTCACAACTACATAAAGTTACGGTAGTGCCTAGTGTACATGTCACTGTTTTAAGTTTGGGTTATTAGATTCTTGTTTTTAAAATACCATTATTCCTCTTTCTTAAATTCCTTATAAGAGTCCCAATAAATCATATGTGGGAAAAGTGAATGAATCAGAAAAGGTAAGTATGAGTATAAACTGCTAAAGAAAGACAACAATAAAAACACCAAGAGGCATTTGTTCTAAAAATACACCTTTATCTTTAAAAGAATATGTATAGAATTTAGAGCTGGAAGAGACCTCGGAGTTGTGAACACATTTAAATAATCTTTTCATTTAAAAGACGAAGCCAAGAGGTCAGGACGGGCTCACAGCACAGGAAAGTGCAGGCAGAGCTGGAAAAAGAGTCTCAGACCCCAACATCTGGCCAAAGAGCCACACACCGTGCAGCATCCTGTCAGGAGTTAGTTCAATACAAAACAAAATGTGTCTTTCTTCCTTGATTTTTCAATAAATGTCTGTAAATATACTTATTTCAAATACCGTCCTTAGAGTATATTCCCAGAAGTAAGAGAAATAAGGATTTGACATGTACTCATCAATGATCTCTGAAACAAATCACACTTATAACTACTCTCACAAAGTATATATGGAATACTCAACATAATGGCCTTTTAATAAGTGTTATTATTTGTAAGCCTTTGTAAATTTGATATATGGAAAACAGTTGCTCTTTGTTGATTAATTGCCCTTGCTATATTATTCATGAGGCTTAATATTTTCAAATATTTATTAACATTTACAAGTTTTGCCGATTGATCCCGGGGAGATGTCATAATTATACCAATCTATGTGCCTTTTTACGTATGAAGTAGTAGCCTTTGATGCAACAACTCCAATGTATCTTCTACTTTGATTTCTGTTTTAAAACTGTGCCCATGATAATATTTAATATTTGGGTTTAACACAAATATTTTTTACCTAATCAAATGTCTCTTTTGCCATTGTAATTTCTTTTACGAATACTAAACATACCCATTTATAGCAAATAAACTTTCATCATCATTTTTGTTTGTTTGTTGAATTGCTTCTTCTTTTTCAATTAAATCTTACATGGAGAAAATCTTACTTGATTTTACTGTAAATTGGTAGATAATTGATAAAATTCCCTTTTCCACTGAGTTCTAAAGCCACTTTACTCACATTATAAGTTCATGTACATAGGTACATATACATGTAAATTTACGTATATCTAGTAGTACACTTCTAGCTATTTCTATCTAGCTCCATTTATCATACATCTATTCTGATACCAATTAAATGCTATATCTATTATTAGAATTTTTGCAGCTTAACAATATGCTTCAATATTAAATGCTTGGTAAGACTAGTAATTTCTTCAAAATCACATTAGCTATTTTTACTCATTTATTTTTACCACTACAATTTAAAGTACTATTTAACTTTAATTCCCAAAAATTCTCCTTTGTTATTTCTTTTGGAATCATAATAATGCCAAATATAGATTTATTCAGAAAGGATTAATATTTTTCTGTAATTAGCTCTTCCGTACATCAACAAGAGATTTCTCTATATTTTTTAATTATGTTGTATATTTCTCAATAAAATATTCATGTAAGGCTCTCATATTTTTGGTTCAATCTGTTACAAAATAGTTTATTTACTGTAAAGAAAACAATCCCATTTTCTATCTTAGTCAATGCTTTTTTACTAGGATGTAGGATGATATTCTCATATTATGTTCCATTTGATCATCTTTAAAATAAATACTTCTAATTTTTCAATTTATTGTCTAAGATCAAACTATTTGAAAATAATAAAAATATTACTTTTTTAGTGATCATCTTTGTTATTTTTGTTTCATGTTTTATTGTATTGGTTAAAATTTATAGAACATTAGTGATATTGTTAGTAGAGTTAATCCATTAAAGAAATAACTACAAATATATATATAATTGGTCATTCGCGGACAGAATTGTACTTTATTATGTTAAATATTTACTACCTTTCTAATTTCTTGGTTTTGTACTTGTAAGAGAAATGAGGGTTATGTTTTTATCAAATAGTTTTATACAATATTATGAATAGTTAATTCTCTTATATGATCCATTAGGATGATTGTAGTGCATTTCCTAATATTAAACCGTACTTTCTTCTTTTAGAAATAGCTTAAAGGTATTTCATGCAAACAGATTTGCTTCATAATCAGACTACAGTATTCAGAGACTCTCAAAATTATCTATTTGGGAAGGCTGGGTTAAATTCTTGAAATCAATAAGGTTTCTAAGGAAAAGAAAATGCTGATAAATTCCATCTCTATACCAGTCTCTGTGATCTCCCAGCGTTTTCCATTTTGTACTAGAGGACTGAGTGTTGAAGTGGTGAGACTGCTCCCTCCCTGCCATGCTGAGGGAGCAATGGATCTTAACTGTCTTCCTAGCCTAACAAAGTCTACAGAATGAGGCTGTGAAATTCTGAGGTGTCATCCCACTCCGAGGTCTCCACCTCGCTGCTCAGTCTGTTTACTTTCCCCGTAAATCACTTGAAACTTCCTAAATGCCCCTTTCCTCCTCAAATAGTAATCCACAAAAACCAAGTTTGCAACTACTGGCTCCTGGCCACTGATAATTTGGAGCAAAGCTGACATCCAGTTAAATTTGCTATTGAGATTCAAGATTCTAAGAAGTTGGAGTTGGGATCTAAGTATACACAAGGTATGGTGATGAACACCTGTAATGCCAGCATTCTGAGAGACTGAGGCAGGAGGATCATCAGTTGAGCCCAGCCTGGGCAATTTAGTGGCTTAGCAGACCTGTCTCAAAAATAAAATGTTAAAAAAGGGTGGGAGCTACAGCTCAATAGGAAAGCTTTAGGTTCAATCCCTAGCACCACCAAAAAATTAATCTCAACAAGTGTCCCGAATGACCAAGAATAGCTACATCCTAGCAACATAGGATGGTCTTGTGTTATACTATCAATCAAGAAGGAGATACAAAGAGAAACAGACAAGACAGAAGACAGACAAACAGATGTCTGGGTTTCTGACAGGCATTTACTTCTCAGAACTAGTTATTTTCTAAGACCCTTTTATAATCTGCTATGTTTTTTTTTTTGACACATGTTCACAAACTCTGTTTAGCTTAATTAAGCAAGCTTACTTTGGTGTCTCTTACCTGTAATCAAGACTATCTTTGTGTTTGAGTTGTTTTGATATGTTTAGCACAATAGCTAAAGGGAATAGAGAGATATCTCTGGAATTCCATCCAATACTTTTTCTTTATGATAAATAAGGTTCTTCCAGCAACATAAAAATCTGTGATTCTATACAAGATGTACAGTATTAATATTTTATTGCCTTGGAGTAAGGAATTGACATAGTTCTTTAAATTCCTAAAAATATCTGAACTCCTTTTCTTTATTTCATGTTTTTCTTTTGATAGATCTTAAGATTTGTAAAATTTATAGAAATAGCATTTTGCTCAAATAGTAGCAATAAAAGTAAACCTAAAGGCAAGTCTTTGTTCCCAAGTGGAGAGGAGATGTTGAGGAAATTCATAGGGAAAGCACGAGTAATTCCAGTTATTTCATGATTCAGAATATGCTCAAAACAAAGGCAGAGGATGACTTAGGTAAATTTTTCCAGCGATGAAAAAAAGATCAGTTTGAGTATTAAAATCAATCAAACCACCATTGGAGCTTATGTCTTTGGTGTCAAATAATACTGTATCTTAGTAATTTGATTAAACATGTCACCTTTAAACAGTTGGTTTGTAATAGGATAATTACGGACTGAAATACTAGTCATTTATCCTTTTAAATTCTGATATTTTCTTAACACTGTCCAGTGAGCAATACACTGAAAGAAGCATGATCTTTCAAAACAAGTATCTTTATACTGTTGCTCAAGTAGGCATCACACAGTCCTAGCTGCAGTGTCGCCAAGACTGGATTTTGCATATGATTCTCTACAAAACATGTAGCATTCAGCTGAATGAGCTACTTCCCCTCCTGCTCTTATAAACTATTAAAAGAACCCTCCTCTAGACTAATGAATGATATGGCTTTACTATCTCAAACTAAAACGGACAACAAATAGCAATACTGTCAGAACATTAACATCAAAACAAAACAGTTTAACGACAGCAGTATCTACACAGAAATTACACTTTAGGGTGGTCTGTCCAACATTAAAATGGACATTACTAAATAATTCCATGTGATAGGTCAATTTTTTTTTAATTACTTGAGAGAAAACATTTTAGCTCATTGATCCCAACAGAAAATCTGGAAGGTCACACCACACAAAACTGGCAGTTGCCCAGTGAAGCTTTTTTTTTTTTTTTTTTTTACAACTGGTAATAGCTACGCTAAAACCCTTCTAGTGTGTATTTGTTGTTGTGTATAATAAGAGGCTCTGGGTCTAGTTGAGCAATCTGAACTCTTTAGGAGATTTAAAACTGGTCCTGAGGAATGCTTGGTGTGGCCATAGGTCCTCACACTTCCGGTTTTTGGGAAGTGCGTTGCCGTTCCAGTAGGTAGGAATACTAGCCATCACCAACACAACCCACTGGACGAGTACCCTCTTAACATAACATACCTGTTTAATAGGTTCCCGACATACAGCACAAATTCTAGACATAGATACACAGCTTAATAAATCCTTGCAAAAATCAGTGATATGTAAATCTGTGAGTCAAAGTGGGCTCCATACAGCTACTCCTCAAGGTACTTTTATGACCAGCATGTAGGCTTGGGGAAGTGCTTTGGCCAGAGTCATGTCAACCCCTCCAACCAGCAGTTCTTATTTTAACTGATTGAAATGTTAGATTTAGGAGCAAGGTATTTTTGAAAATAGAATTTTAAAAGCAGAGTAAAATAAAAATGCTCTTCATTCGTCTTTCACAGAGGATGGCACATTCCCACATCATCAGAATGCAGAAGATTTATAAATGAAGGAGGATCACCTTCCTCCTTTTTGAAAACGTGTTTAATGAAATATCCTTCAGTGTTAAAAAGCATGATGTTTGTTAGCTTTGTAGGTCCATACTCAAAACTATCGACAAGAAGACTTCAGTATTAGCTGTAAAATTCGGTAAATAACATTGCTTATTTGGCTGTCAAAGTCCCATATGGTTTTTTTCTTTTAATAATTTCCAAGAAAATTCATTTTCTCTTGAAAGATAGATGGACTTGTTGTCATCATGTAATTTTTACTGCAGGTCTCTTTATGTTTTGACTACTCAGGAGGCTCAAAACTAAAACAGTCCTTTATTTTGGTTACCATGTTTGTTTCTCCCTTCTTTAATAGTTTTGATGATATACTTCTATTTTACAGCCTTATACGTCTTCTTTATCATAAAGAGGCCAGGTATTAATAATGAATGAACATTAATATATAAGCTATTAATTAATTTTAAAATGATGAAAAATCTTGAAAATTACTAAAAACGAACTGAATTATATAATTCTATGATAAGCTGCTTATGTTCAGGTCTCTTACACTGTATCATCAGCTACTAGAACATAGACAAATCTCAAAACTTACAAAATAAATCTCCAAGTAGCTCAAAGAAATACTTTTGCATGTTCATGCCCTAAATTTAAACTATTATCCATGACCCTCATCTGCAGTATGTTTACTCTCATATCAGACACAGGTCCATTATGAGGCAGGAGGCTCCTCTTGCTTTCTAAAAGAGCAAATCTGAGGGATCACCTCTCGGAGCTCACGTGGTCTAGACGGTCCAGCCAAATGCCACAGCCTTGTCTCAAGCACCCGTCCCCTTCTGATTTGATTGGTCTCCAAGTCCCAGACTAAAGAAGATTCCCTATTATAAGCAACTCTAATTCCAAGGTAACTCCCCTTCCAGCATTCATTGTAGATTATGTGATTGTATGTTTGTGTGTTTATTTGATTAATATCTAAATTCCAAGAAATTTTAAATTCCACATTTTAAAATTAGCCACCAGTAACATACTTTTAGCACTTATCATAATGCTACGTGCTCAATAAATATCTCTTGACTAAATGAATGAATGTTATGTTTGCAACTTTCTCCCTAGTGGACCGAAAGCAGATGATGGAAGGAATCAGCTGTAAAGGGGTGTACAGCCACAGTCCTTTGATAATGTAGAAGCAGGGAAAATTCTACAAAAAAGTGGACAGAGGAACTCAGACATCACTGGAGTCTAGAGGCAAATTGTCTTAATAGCTATTGGACATTAAGACAGTATTTAATAGTCCATAATAGCACCATTATGGTACAGTATGGTGTAATAATTGAAGTCATCAAGGAAGGGTTAGATTTTGATCTATGGTTAAAAGAGAAATTCACCTTTAAAATGCTCTCACCTGGTGCCTCTAGATTATCTTGTCTTAAGGCGAGTTTCAGTTATTGAGAAAACTGTTTTCATTTCCATTCTTCTTCCCACTCCCTGACTAACACTACTGAATAAATGAAGTGTTCCCAAATCTCACATTAAGCTAAATAACTTTGCATTACAACAATCCTCTTTTGCTTAATTCGATAACTACATGAAAATTATTTATACTAAGAAAAAAATTAATGCTATGGAATGATTCTCAGAAATTCTAGTGAGGAGACTCTGCATTGAATGTAAACCAAAGTCTGCCTTATGTTGCCTGAAAAAAGCAAAAGAAGAAGTTTCTACTTGAATTCCAAATTGAAGATGACCTTGTGCTTTTTTGAGAAAGGCTGGCAGCTGAGGTCACCGGAGTGTATTGTGATGGACAGTGCAGCATTCCGCGTGGCTCAGAGGCATGGCCATTGGGTGGATTACAGCCAGAGCGAAAGAATTAGACAGCTAGGAGCATTCTATCATTTCATTTAAAAATAATGGTCAAAGTCATGGGCAGCAACCATTACCACTTTCATCAAAGAACAGCAGCATTCAATAATTCCATCACTTGAGACAGGCAGTTCGACTATTCTCAACTGAATACTGTGAATCGGGAATGTTCTGTATCAGTTTCTTGTGACATTCACAGATGCAACATTTCTGCTTCTATAGCAGGAAAATCCCACCTACACTACACTGTATGCAGCACCTTGTTTCCAACAGACTAAGTCATTCAGAAAACATGTAAGGAAAGAAAAGATACAGAAACTTAATGCTCTCTGAGTGTAAATATAGAGCAACTCCAAATCATCCATTTTCTTCAAATCAATGTACTGCGTAAAAGTTTTAAAATCAGTTTCAAAACAAAATGTCTATAATCTCTTCCTTAATAATAGCATGAACGAAACATTTTCAAATAAATCTAATCTATTGTCAATAGTTTGAATGAGCCTTCTAAGTTGTTTCTGAAATAGCAATATTTAAGTAGAATATTTTGATTGATAGAGGCTTATTTTTAACTTTCACTTCTTTCAGAAGCAGATTAATGGTAGCACAAAAAATATGTTTGAGATTTAAAAGCAGGTGGAAAAACTCACACTTGTGATGAAAAGGGAGAACAGCTTCTAATCTTGTGCTTTCCACTCTGCCTATCTTCTATATATGGAGACAGGGGACACCATGTCACTTCTAACGTTATTTAGAGACTAAAAAAAAAAAAAAATTTGTTGCAACTTACCATTAAAATTTACAGCTCTAATATAACCAAGTAGTTCTTTCCCATCGATCGTACTCATCCGTGGGCAAAGACCGATGTATCCTGGACAGAGATCTTTGTGCATATTGTGCAGGGCATAAGCCATGGAATATACTGCATCAATTACAAACTGAACCTTTCCTTCCTGTTCGTAAGATGAATCCCGAGCAATTCTCTCCAGCCCTGCAAAATAAAAAGGGGAAGCCATCAATTCACCTTCTTAGATTTTAATAGAAGTTGACAGTAACACTAAGATTTCCATCATCTGAGACATGTTATGAAACCCAACTATTTGGTTTCATTTCTGATTAGTCCCATTCTTACCAAGTTAAGTTTTAAAACTGGATATTGAAATTTTTCCCTGACAAAAGGAGGAACTATTTCACTAGCAACAAAACAATAAAATGCAAATAAGAGAAGTATAGCTTTATTTTCATTCCCTCCTTATGAATCTCATTGTATTGTACTTTCTAGTAATAATATAATGTTTTGGTGGTGACTTGATCTGTGAAGTAAAAACAATGTCATTCTTTTCATCACCTACCTCAGCTCCAAGAGCATCATTTAAGTGAGCATCCCCTCCATCTGTTCTTGTTTTGAATGTGCTCTATTTGGGAGCCTTTTGGTAACTATTATGTGATGATATTCCCCTAAGTGACTCTAGTTATCTTTAAAAGAATCATTCAATTTATTTTCTCTTTGAACTCAATTTGCTGTTTTAATTTTCTATTAAACAGGTGTAGATCTCTGAAAATGAATGTCAGTCAGAGTAATTGTACCTGTATTTAGACATATTTGGGGCACAGAATTGGGATTGGAGATCACCTCTAGGTTGGTGTTTATCATTCAATATGTAATAGAAGCATAGACTTTTAAAAATGGAAAGTAAATTATAGATCAGCTAAGCTCCAGCTTTCTCATTTTGAAGATGAACAGATTCAGGGAGATTAGAATCACATGGGGCACCAAGAGTAGATACAGAAAGCATCCCGAGGACTTATACTGTGATCTCAGTATTTTCTCTATGCTCAAAAAAATAAGTACAGGGCAAGAACTGGGGACTTCCAAGAAAAATACTACAAAAATTACCTCAAGTGCTTATTGAAGGAATGAAAAAGAATCTACTATCATTTCTACATCCTCCTTAAACCTTCCTACACATCAGTAACATTTGGAGAGACCAAAAGCAAGTACTTTAAACTTCTTCATGCTTGTTAGTTAGTAATCTATATTAATATTTAAATCTAACTAATATCTTCTTGATACTAATGCACATACCTGCTAAATTTAGTGAGTTAAATGAAAATGGCTGTTTAATATTAGGGCACTTATACTCTGATAAAATCAGTTGCTTTCTTTAATTAATTCACTTTTTATTCATCCAGTCATGAGACAATTTTTCTTCTGGCTTCAATCATTTGTGACAGTCACTTTTTTAAGATGCTTTTGTTGGGGCTTTAGTCTCTGCAAGCTGTCAAAATGCTGAATACTATTTGTCTCTTTTCAACATGGATTGTCTCATGTCTCAACTACCCATTCTCTAAGGCCACCCTCTGTTCGCTCAACCTCAGATCTATTCATTCCCCAAACCAACAATGATTACTACTTCTGTGGTCTAGAAATATAAATTGGAATCTAAAATATTGCTTGTGGAGTCCAAAACAATAGGCCAATTTACAAAATGTAAGCCATAAATACAGTGAATGTTTAAATTTAAAGAATGATTGAGGTAAAAGACATATTGCCATGAATTCTCCTCAAAATACTATCCCCTTGCTTTGATCACACTTATCCTGTCATTATTGCCATTTTCCGAAGTAGTTCTGTTATTTTTTTTTTGTTTTTGTTTTTGTTTTTTCCTGAGCTTCTTTAGTTGTGCTCTCCTGGCTGCTTTGACATCCCGAGTTTGTTCAAAATGTTTACCATTCAGGTCATGTTGACTTTGGGGAAGGGCCGTAAGTCAAACACTACCAGATTCATGAATAATGTGGATGAGGACAGATCATAGTATCTGTATTTGACATAAATCCTGTGACCATTTTGAATCAATTCAGGAAATCAAGGGAGCCACAACAGTGCAACTAAAATCACTTAAGAAAAAGGACTTCCTTAACTTCTTCCAAAGGTGGCAAGAATGATGGAGTAAATGTGTTGAAAGCAAGGGAAAGTCTTGGGGGGAGGTGATTAATAGCAGTGTGTCTTTTACTGTTACTTTTTTTTTTAATTTAAACTCCATATATATATTATTTGATGATACCTCATATATCATTATTTCCCTAAAATCTCCTATTGGGGATTTTATAGGTTTGGGAACACAAAGAGACAAGACAAAGAATACCAGTTCTCAGAAGGAGCACATTCAGGAATCCAAAAGGTATAGTGTCTCCCCAGTCTAAATTCACTGCATGGTCTAAGCCAAGATTTCTGCAGATATGGGGACACTGTGTTGCACTTTTGTCCCCCAAGTCCTCGTACAGCCCTCCTGTGCTCAGAACTTCAAATTACCTGTGAAAACAGACTTACTAGCTTCTGCCCAAAATTGCTTTCTCCCAATTTGATCACAAAGGAGACAATTTATAAGTAAAATACTGAAAGACGGCTACATCAACTAAAAAGATTCATCATAGTGATGCAAATTAAAACAACACTAAGATTTTATCTCACTCCAGAGAGAGTGGCTATCATCAAGAAATCAACCAATAACAAGTGCTGGCGGGGCTGTGGGGAAAAAGGAACCCTCCTCCACTGTTGGTGGGAATGTAGGCTGGTCCAACCACTGTGGAAATCTATGTGGAGATTCCTCAAAAAACTATAACTAGAGGTTCCGTTTGACCCAGCTATTCCTCTTCTTGGTATCTTCCAGAAGAATTAAAAACATCGTACCACAGTGATAGATGTACAGCCATGTTTATACCAACACAGTTTGTAATAGCTAAGTCTTGGAAACAATCCAAATGCCCAACAACTAATGAACGGCTAAAGAAGATGTGATTTTTCTATACGATGGAGTATTACTTTGCCATAAAAAAGGATAAACTTGAGATATTTATAGGTAAATGGATGTACCTTGAGAACATACTCTTAAGTGAAATAAATCAGACACACATGAGTACATATCAAATTGTTTCTCTGGTATGAGAAACTGTAAGCGTAAATAAGGACAAAAAAGTATGATAGATACTAAAAAGATTCGCTTAACTCAGGATGGAGGGGTTCCTTGAACAATGAGACCAAAAGCTGGAGAAGCCAAGGTGATTGTTTATGAGAAAAAAGGCTAGTAACAGGGAAATGTACTGATGGAGACTGATGTAACTAGTTTTAAGATTGGTCCCTGAGTCTGGATGGACACCCCTGTGTTTCACCGACTTTGCGTCACTAAGCTTAATGACTAAGAAAAGACTATGAGCCAGAGCAGCTGTTGCTGTGGTGACTCGTCATCTCTGGTGCTTCCTCAGAACCTCCTGTTGTGGGGACATGAAGAATCTGCCATTTGCAAAACTTTCCCAGAGGTTGTGACACAAGCAGCCTGGTCTGTTGTCCAGACTCTGGAAACCGCTGCTCTTCAATATTTTCATCTCCCAAAACTCAATATAGATTTGCTCTTCAGAGAATTTTATGGCATAGAAGTATCAAAATAAAAACAATTCTTTTGTGGTATGTGCAAGCAGAAAACAACCAAATCAACTCCTCCTTTTCCCATCAGATGAACTGAAGGGCATACAGGCATTTCCCAGTATCTGTGAGGGACTTATTCCAGGACACCAGCGGACACCGTTATTCACAGATGCTCAAGTCCCTTAGACAAAATGGTCTAGTATTTGTATATAACTGACACACATCACTTAAATCAACTCTAGATTTCTGTAATACCTAATACGATTTGAGTACTCTATGAACAGAGCCCAGCATAATGCACATATTCTTCTTTGACTTCTCTTAAAATAAAAAAGGTTCAGCTTTATATATAATACATTCATATGCACTCTTCAATTCCATGCTATCTTATTAAAGGCATATTTAAATTCTCAGTCTTCAAATCGTTTATTTCCTTGGCTTGTTATAAAATATAGTTAATGTGAGTAAAGATCAACTATACGAAATTGTGTGCAGTTTTTTTTTTTTTCTTTTCAAGTAAAAATTCATGAGGCTGTCTAGAGTCACAAGTGAGTCAGTTGACACTATAAGACAGTTCCTATAAATCAAGCACATGGCCACAAATTGAAAGGCTGGAAAACACTTCCAAGTTGAAAAGGAAACAGTTTATTTCTCTTCAAGGTGTTTAGATAATGTATATTTCTGCTCACTAACGTGTGAACTTCATCACGACACTTACGATTTTATAGCAGCTAAAGTTGGCTCTTTTACTTCCTAAATCTGATTCCCTCATTCATCCAAAAGAGGAGCTGAGAGTGACTCATCAACTTAATTGGCTGTAAAATTTCATTATGTTATAGTTTCTAAAGTTAACATTAATGTATTCCTATAAAGTGCTAAATATTGTCAAAGGCTGAATATCAGCCATTCATCTACGACATCACTGATTGTAAAATTGTGATGTGTTTTAGGGTATAGCTTAAAATTAACAACATGGAGCAATGTTTGCATGGTGGGAGATGAAGTCAGCCTCATAAATTTTACAGTAAGATTGTCTGATGTTTTCATTAATGAAATCTCAAACTCCTGACTTCACATCACTTTCCTACAAAATATAGTAAATTCTTATTGGTCCAAGAAATACCTCATGTACTTTAACTTTAGGTAAGATCTTTCATACTCCATATTATATCCTGCTGAGTTTTGTTCCTTCTTAGTAAAAAGGTAAATCAGCTCGAATTTGCCAAGTACTCTGTACATTACAGTGTAAGTTTCTAAGCGGGGCCCAACAGGAATTTTAAATCTAATAATAGATGCAGTCCTGGTGCAGAGCTTTGCTTGCTAAAACTTTCCCATTTCTAGGAACAGAGTTTGGTTTTCTAAATTGAAATGTCAGAGAGCTCTTTTCATTTTCCTGAAATTAGTCATTCAAAGCTTCCAGTATTAATGTAGAGATGATTCAATAAGTAGAAGTCGACTCAGGGCAAAGAAAAATCAAATGAAGTCCTATCAATTGTTGCATTCATGGGAAATCAAACATCCGGTTGGTTCTATTTGTTATTACTGTCTCCCTTTGGGGTGGAAATAATCTCAAACTCTAAATTTGTAGGTTAAAATTTTTCTTTTTTTCAACTCCGCTCTGACTTTTTCAGCATGCGGCAACTATTTTAGATAATTAAATCATTTTCTTAGAGTTGCTGTGAAAAGAATGGCAAGAGGGAAGAAGAGAATTCGAGAAACTGCTGCGAATAAATACTGCATGTTAATGTATATGGGACCAAATATGAAAGTCATTCTGAACTCCACAGGAGTTTCACGTGCCTCTCTAGTGATAGCCAAGAGTAAGACCATCACGCTCTAAGTATGTTTTCCCCAACTGCATATGCATGTTGTAAGCAGAGTGACTTTTAAATCAGTGAGAACATGCCAAGAACAGTGCTGAGCACTGAAGAGTAATCACCATCAAGTGGGCCGGAGCAGGTTGTCTTTACTGTGTGCACGCTGGTTTGAGTTCAATGACATACTAAAGGGAGCGAGGGGAAGAAACTTGAGTATGCTCAATTGTGCGGAAATGTACGTGTGAATTATGTGTCCCGCACATCCCAGAGGGATGAAACATGGGAGCTGATAAATTGACAGAAGGAAGCAGCTGACTATGTGAGAGCACTAGAGCTGGATTCCGGTCCCACTTGGAAGGTGTGCAGCCTTGGACACCTTCCTGACCCTGTCTAAGCCTGGACCTCCAAGATGAGCTTCTGACCTCTCGGGCTTGTCTGCTGCTGCCCAGCTCTCTGCTCCTACCTTTAAATTCTTGAATACAACATGAGATCGCCAAACCACAGGCCCTCATCACTCCTTCTCTCTGGCCCAGATACCTCTTTCTCAGTTTCCAGACCTCATGGCACCTTGAGCTAATTAATATTTAATGGTTTTTTTGTCTCAATTTAACAACTTAGATTAGATCATGGAGAGATTTAAATGCGAGGCTTAAATGCTGAATATCATTCATTTGAAACATACAGCCATGATGAATATTTAAAATTTTTGCTGGAAATTGAAGCAAGCATATATTGGAGCCAGAGATGTAAGTAGGGAGACAGGCTGTGTAGAGATTGGAAATAGGATGAAACAGTGGAAATCAAGTGAAGGAATGAGAGAAAACATCCTTAGGACAAAAAGTTGAGCGAATCCACCACTCGATGAAGTAGGGAGTAAGGGTCAGGGCTCTAAGGAACTCAGGCTTTTGAAGCTAGTAGAAGAGTAATGACACCATGGACAGAATTTGGAAGTTCAGGAGAATAAGAAGGTTGAGTTTATGACAGCCGCCCAATTGCATCAAGACCTCAGTTGAGTTTTTTTCATGTTCTTCAGAGTTTATTGCACCCTTTCACATAGTATAGGCCTTATGTAAATATATTTAACTCAAGAATAAAAGGTGCAAATGTTTAGAGTAACCACATAACAGTAATGTGGTTGATCATTTATTTGTCACACTGAAATAATTTAAGCACCTCCCCCCAGAGTAAAGGCCACAATGCTGTACTATGTGGGATAAAAGCAATGGCCTGAGACACGGGGGGTTGGTTCTACTCTAACAGAGCAACCAACTCACATTGTGAGGTACAGCAACTCATAATCTCTGCCATGTCTTCACTTCTCAGTAAAAATCAGGGAATTGATGAGACGAGCTGATGGGATCCTTTCAACTCTACAAGTCAGAATTCCACAGCAAGTTCTCTTATTTCTAAATGCTTCCTCCCCACAAGTTCTAAAATCACTTGAAAATTACATAAATGCATCACCAAACAAACCCTTCTAAGCCCAATTCTCCAAATAGTACTAAATATTATTCTGTAACTGGGCTACTGTTGAGACCTGGAAATTCTAGACTGAAGAAAATACCAAGCATTAGCCTGGATTTTAGTGCCTGCATTCTCAAATCGTGGTTAATTTTGTCATCATGTTTTTCTTATTTTTAATAGAGCCACATCATAAATCTTATTTCTTACTAAAGAGAATAATTTTCAGTTCTGCTATTTTGATACAATAGCTAAAGGAATGGCCTATGGAAAATAAGGTCAGAGAAGCCAAAGGGAAGAGAAAAGGCACATAATTAAAATGGATGAGACACTTCACAAATAGCATCTTTTTAATATTAAATTATTGTTTCTCTTCTTGTACAAAGAAAGAAAATAAGGGTCGAAAAGTTGAATAATTTACTGAAGATCACAAAGTTATGGCAGTAAATGGTAATTTAAAGTCAGGTCTGTCTGACTCAAAGTGTTCTCCAGTAACCTCATCTCTGTGAAATTTTCTTTGATTTATTCATTCACGTTCATCTTTTTTTCTTTTCTGAACTGCTGTTTTCTTTCTTTCTTTTTTTTTTTTTTCTTTTTTTTGTGGTGCCGGGGATCGAACTCAGGCCCTCGTGCTTGCAAGGCAAGCACTCTAATCACTGAGCTAAATCCCCAGCCCTGAACTACTGTTTTTAACTCACTACCACTAAACCCATGATTGGTCATTTTAGTTGTAAATAGAGATTCAGGGGGTGAAGAGAGGCTAATCTTCAAAGACTAGAGTAATAGAGTACTAGTATTCTACGAGAATACTACAGTACTAATACTCTTTATTAGAGTACTAGAGTAAAAGTTAAAATTTGATATAAAAGTAATACAAGCTTTTACAGAAACATCAGTAAATATTTTTAAATAAATGGCAAAACTTATATCGAATTGTACTAAACAGGAGAAATGTGCATCTATAACATTTTAATCATTTTTTTCTAAACTATAAAAATTGCTGCAGAATTTCAGCCATGCACTTAAGAAAGTGGCAAAAAAATGGCTAAAATTCAGAGCAAGATGATTAGATATTTCTGGTGAAAGCCATCAATAATAAAGTGTAATACATTTATGTTTACAAAATGAAAATAAGAATATTTGAGTCATGTGTGTGTATGTACCTGTGGCCTGTGTGCATGCGTACGTGTGTGTGTGTGTGCACCTGTACCTAATTTTCTGTGACGATAACATCAAGTTCAAAAGAGATTTGCACACCTAAGGCTCTGCTTTGTGGATTCCATAGCAGGCTGTGTCAAGGATCTACAGAGACAGATGTATTGGACTAATGAACTAATTTGAGCCTCTGCCTTATCTATTTACAAAGGGCAGAAGATATTAGAAGATAAGGGTCCTTTGCTGAAAATCACCTGCTCTCTCTCTTCTTCTATAATTCAAACCTAGTAGCAAGAACTACAGGCCAGCTGCCTGGGGACACATCAGAGACACTTGTAAATCAACCACTGAAGAGCTCTGGATCAGCCACAGTAAGTTCTCTCCTCATGCCTGGCAGGAAATGGAAAGTACTTCAGGCAGGTACCAGGCAGCCTCTCTAGTATTAAAATTTCCACGCAATGCCCTCAGGTTTCCAAACCACTGAAAAACCTAAGGTAATTGGCAAACAAGATTAAGAGAATATCTTCAGATAAAACAAGCAGTTTAAAAGAAAGATATTCTAAAGAGCAAGTTATTTCACAGATAGATCCTGAAATCCCCAAACACACAAAGAAAAGGCTGTTTGATTAAATCCAGTCATTTGAATTTTTCTACTTAATTATCTTCGATCACGCACATAAGAGACAAATTTTTATTTGAAATAATGTCTAAAGTTGTTGAGGAATACTAAAGTGTCTCTCTTTGAAGTACATTGAAGACACTCCCCACTCTAGATGAATTCAGATTTTTTATCATAATTACTTCAGCAGATAGGACTTCTAGTGTTCCTTCCATCCCACATGTTATAATCATGAAAGATCCTAGTCTTGACTCAGGGTTTGGCTTTTTAAAATATATTTCACTTTTTGCTAATGTAATACACTGTCTTAGTATAAATGTGGAAAGTAAACATGCATAAATAAGAAATTAAAGGATATCAGTTAGCCCGCTACCTTAACCACTGTATGTATAATGATTGTGGTGGACTGATATGGTCAACGTGAGCAGGGACGCCCAGCTGAACTGAGCCTGGTTCTGGGCGTAGAGGATTCACCCGAGGCTTACTGCTGACACAGCATAAAGGAGAACAGGAAGGGAAGACTGCAGGGGGCTGATTTCCCAGGAGAAGCTCTGCTGTGCCTGGTCTCCCTGAAAGGAACTCAGCTGCTCTCATCGCAGGAGGCACTTGGGTCCTTGTCGTCGGGGATGGCTGCTATTCTCTTCTTTGGGAGAGCTCTGGTCTTCATGCCTCCCTTGAGTGTCATTCCTTGGCTCCAGTATAGATTTCTTTTAATATGGACAGGGACTTACCCAGGACATTGCCCTGGGCTCCCAGTCCTTGATTGGATTTTTTGGGTCTCCAGTGCAGACAGACATTTTGTACTCTCCCACATTTGGCTTGTGGGTGAATGTTGTAACTTATAAATGTCCTGCGTTAAATCTGCTGTCTTGCCAACCACTGACTCTAGAACCCACTAACTAATATGTTGATCTAGTGCCTTACAGAAATTTTTCTTTGCTTTTTTCTTTTTTCTTTGATACTAGAGACTGAACACGGGGCCTTTCTACTGAGCTACATCACTACATCCCTGGGCTTTTTTTTTTTTTTAAGAGAGGGCCTCACTAAGTCCCTAAATTATCCACAGTGGACTAAAACTTGCAATCCTCCTGCCTCAGCTTCCCAGAATATTGATATGACAGGCATATGCCACCATGCCCAGCTTGCCTCTTTGAAGGAATATTATGTGTTATGAGCCCTTAGAACTTATAATTTATAAAATAGCAACGCCTTTCCTATTGGCCTTAAAAATCATACTATCCACTTTTTAAAACTTTATTTCGTGATCTATAAATGGTTCTTGAAATCAATGTAGTAGGTCACAAACAGCATATTTTCAAAATAAAACAAAACTCAAGCACATCATAAATAGTAACAGGAAGCAATGTTTCTTGAAACTTTTATTTCTGTTATGAGGTATAGGTACTATATTGCCATATACCATAAATTATTAATCTGGAGTGAAATAAACCAAAACATGGATACTAAGTAACCTATTTCAATCCTCTTATTTTACACACGTTGAAACAGACAGATGGACTGTGTGTTTTTTCCAGGTCTAGCGGCTATAAAGAAGCAAAACTGGGAAAAGGACCTTAAATCACCTAATTCCTGACTGTCCCTTTATATCAAGTTGCCTCTTTTCAACCACATTTTCTTTCCTGTTGTAATTAAGTTTCAGGGGGGTTAAGCAAAACTTAAAAGAGTCTCTAAATGAGTCTGCCTATTAAGAATTAAAACCACTGAAGCAATAAATAAATGATGGAAGGAAATAACAGAAAAGTATGAGTTACGGCAAGATCATCTCAATCCAGTGGGAACTATATCAGTGGAAACTGAAAACAAAAGCCGTGTCTTTTGGTTGAAACAGCAAAAGCAAAGAATTTTGTAACAGAAACTTAAATTTAAAAAATGAAAAAGATCGAATGGAGCTTAAGATGCAAATACTCTAAATGAAAAATGTTCAGAGTCTGTGTGCAGCACCAGAACACCCAGATGAAAATGGAGCACTGCTGTGGACTCTGCACAGCACAGCCAACCCTCTGGATGACCGACTAGGTCTTTCACTTTTCTTCCCAATTTTAGGGGTCACAGCACAGGTGTGAGTAGAATGCCAGCGGCTGATTAAAGCAGGTCGCAATCTGTCCGGGAGAGTTTCTGTGCCATCCTTCACAGGGACAGGGACTAGACAGGATGACCTCTCTTGTTGCCTTCCAATTAATTCAATCAGCCTCCGGTTCTACCAGACATCTTCCGGGATGCAAACGGTATACTCGCTCCAGGTCTTCAACAGGAATCAGTAAATACAGAGGCTGCAGACAGCGTTTAATGAATAAGCAGGATTCATCTTCCATTCATCATGTACAGCTTCTTTCTACATATTATTTTCTCCTCCAATATCCTAAAACCCCCAGAAGACACGTGCTGGATCTAAAGCCACTGAGTTCTTATTGGGCCTATGTAGTGCCCTAAAACATCAAGATTAGTAAACCAACCTGAACTGGGTTTTTTGCTAAACAAGAGTATTTATACCATGATCCCAATTAGCTGTCCATAGGACCCCATCTCTTTCATTTTAACATGCTATGAAGTATCACTCTACAAAACTGTAAGATATGTTGAAGTACTTTGGGGAAAATTCTGATCAAATAACTAAATCGACGCCTTCTATTTTTATGTTCAAATACATGTACATGAAAACTAGAATTAGTAGGAGTGTTTGTTTTTTGTTTCCTTCCAAAAGGACCAGCAGGAAAATTTCCATAATAGAGGAAATAGATCATCTGAGACTAACAATATTAGACAGTGTTGAAACAACAGATCCAAGAAGAGGTAAGTGCTCACAGGACAGCTCATTTCAAAGCCCTCATAAATCAGGAAGCTCTGCTAGTATTTCAACACTTCCTGATCAATCAGCAAAACATCAGTACTGATTAGGCCAAAGTCATACACAGCATTGCCTCAGATCAAAACTTGTGGTTTTTAACTAAGAATTTAACTTACAATTGGAAAGGAGTGAGTTAGTGTGACAAGTCTTTTCCTAAAAGAAAATCGAATTAATATAAAATGCAGTGTTCTTCAACACTGCATATAAACTAAATTATACCTCATAGTTTGTGTAGGTTCTATCAGGACCTAGAAAACATTCCAAAACAAAAGTGGAAATAGGGCCCAGGAAAGAGTGAATTAACCACCAAGTTTCTATTCTGGTAACAAATTGGTTTCACCTCAGGAAATGGAGCAAGACCCTTTAGAATGTCTCGTTATTACCCTTGTGTGCAAATGCAAAGAAAAAATCAAAAATATTTTCATCTTTAAATTTTCAATCCATGCAAATGCAAAAAAAGACTTGAAAATATTTTCATCTTTGAACTTTCCTCATAAGCTTTGAATATCAAAACAAATTTTGTGAGAAAAATTATAAATAGAAATCTGATAAATTTAGAACTAATGTGAAAATCATAGCCCAAGATGCGCTTTAAACTTACTTCTAACAAATCTGCATTTCAAGTGATTTATTTTTGCCACGCAAATGATGTTACTGGTACCGAAGACTAGGACAGGAAATAGAGGCGATATGATAAAGGAAACATTTAGACGTACGTAATGGCTCAAGTGTACAAACATTCATAAATAGTCCTCTTCTTAGACACCGAAAGGAGAACAAACACTTCCAGGGATGTAGTCCAAACCAACTCCATGTTGGAAAAGTTGGAAATGTTCTTGTCTAACTTGTAGAAATTCTAAATGACAAGATGTATTACTTCCACTAATAAAACTGGTATCAGATAGGTTAATAACCTGCCTAGTATCATAGACAGACTTAGAAGACAGACAGCCAGATTTCACACTGTATCCATCTATTTAAATGGCTCTGGCTTTTTTATAATTACAACTCATGTCTAAATAACAAAGACTAAGCTCTAACTAATGTTATAGACCTAGATGAAGATATGTGTTACCAGGTCCTCAGATGGACTTGTCTCATTTAACACCAGCAAGCATCTGGTAAACATTTGGCCTTTGACTTTCATCATAGCCTTGTGTGTTCAATTTCTGTGTAAAGTACTATTTTGAGAGTTTTCTATTAGTCTTTCAATCAAATGAGTTTGGTTGAGACAGCTTCAGGTATGAAAGTCATCGGGTGAACCAGCCTCCCTTGCAAAGCCAGGCTTCTTAGAGGCATCGATGCTTCAGTCTCCCTGCTGCAGTGCACATCTTGACACCCACACTTGATTTCTAGCTCAACTCCATGCAGAAATTACCTTGGTAGAGATGATTAATTGTACATCAATACCAATTACCACATCTTACGTGGTATTAGAATTCATGATTTTCAGCAGAAACATGACTGACCAGAATAATAAAGACTTCACTCTTTGAATTCCTTTGTGGCTAAATTTAGTTGCCAGTAGGAGGTAGGCAAATGCATAATATGGCACTTACAGGAACGATTCTTAGAAGACACAGATAAGCCTTTTGCCTCCGTATTATTTTTTCACTCTTTCCTCCATCCTGTCCCTAAAAGGCTGATGCGATCGCTGGAGCCATTCCTGTCATCTAGAACCAAGAGGAATTACAGCCACATCCCAGAGACAACAGAACGATAAACTTGAAGGAATAAATCTCCCTGAGGCCTGACTGAAGCCGGGCCCCATGCCATTACTGGACTGCTTTCTCTGGATTTTACCAGACAGAAAAATCAAGTTCTACAGTTAGTTGTTTAAACAAGTATTCCCACTCTCTGTTACTTGTAGCTGGGCATAATTCTAAAAGTTATATGACTATGATTTTTTTTTTATGTAAGCCCCAAAACAGTAACGCACTCACCACCACATTTTGACTTCTAATCATACTAGTCTTTTAAGGTTGACATTAGGAATATTAGGAAAACATAAAATTTATCATAGACAATCCCATATTCTCATTATGTCTGGGAAGCAATGTCATGTCTCTTAGTTTCAGTGTTATCTGTGAATAAGGGGATAAAAACTTCATCTTTCAAAATGTTGTAAGTAACCAACCAAATAAAACCTGTGGTTTCTACAATATTCTTGTCCCCATTTCCACAATATGAAAGTCATTCAGGGTTAGAGATTTTTACACACTTAACTTGAAAATGCTTTAAACCTGAGCATCTTGTTTAGTTTCTCCTACTCACTAAATTAACGAACATTCTGGCTGTCTTCAAATACACAAATTACCGTTCAACTGCTGAAATGATAAAAAAAAAAAGTGTGGCTTAGATGTACAGTGGAAGGAATATTATTCAGCCATAAGAATGGAATTCTGTCTTCTGTGACAGTATGGCTGGAACTGAAGATCATGTTAAGTGAAATAAAAAGACAAGTATGATCTTATTCATATGTGGAATCCGAGAAAGTTGATCTCATACAATGGTGGTCACCAGACACAGAAAGCGAAGTGGGGGAGGGAAGACAGAGATTGATGACCGGGCGCTGAGTTATGGTTAGAGATGAAACAGAAGTTCTGAGATGCTATCACACATTTGGGTGACCGCAGATAACAACGTACCTTACAGTTCAGAGAGCTGGAGGAAAGGATTTTAAGTTTTTCACCAAAAAAGAAATGATAAACATTGGAGGAAATCAATATGATTAATGAGACCCAGATGTTATGCAATATACACATGTATTAAAACTTAACATAGTACTGCAATAATAGCGTATAATATTCATATTTTATGTATAATAAGTATATTAAAACATTTAAACAAAGAATAAAAATGCTTTAAATGTATTCTTCTGTTTGTTGTTTCTAAATTCATCTTTGCTTCCTATTCAATTTTAAGGCAATGGGTAGGAGACAGGTTTGTTTTCACTGATCATTTTATTTCAAGTGCATATAGTAACATCTCAACCAGTAGTGTCCTCTGTCCCATCCTTCCCAGGAGGGTCCCAGGGTCACGAGGAGTCCTTTCCACTGCCACCTAATGAAAAGTTATGGGTGGAATTCTCTCCTCTCTTTAGCAGCCACCTCATGACAGGACCTTGCCCTTCAGTGAGTTCATTTGTGAAGCCATTTATGTTCCTGGTTGAGAAATAGTTATTCTCCACACCCTTAGAGTTTAATAATAAATATAATAACTAGGACAGATCAAAGTTCTCTATCGTGATTATAGATGGTATGTAAGGGAATCTCTGCCAATCAATTAGATGTGTTGGTCTAATCTAAAAGGCGATCAGATTGAGCTGACAAGGGGTTTTTGAATAGTGTGACAATTGTCCATTCTTTTCTCAATTAACTTCACAGATGGAGATGTTTTCAGGGTTCTAGCCTTTTTATTTTGCAAATGGCATTTTTTGCTCCTTATTGGCTCTTTTCTGCTCCTGTATTTAGTATACGCCTAACCAAACTATGATGGAAACTAAGTCTCTGTGCCTCTTGCTTTTGCAGTTCTAAATCAGTTTTTTTCTTCTAAACATCTATTGTCCTCTTTTCTCACCCCTGCCCAGTAGGTGCCCCACGCCAGTGAGGTAGATGCATCCCACAAAGATCCAAGTAGTAATGGTGAGTACTGACTGAGGTGTTTCCAACCAGCAGGTATTATGGCGATGTCCCCTCACTTCTGGCCCCTGGGTCATCAACAAATTGTTCATACATAGGAAAGGAACACCAAAGACAGATGGCATTTATTTCAATGAACCCAAAATCATTCCCTTCTCAGATTTCCAGGAGACAACAAGAAAAGGGGAGAAAGTAATCATAATTCTAATAAAATCCCACAGTGTCCCTTTTGTAATTAGATATTAGTCCTTTTAAATTAAATATATAAACACACTTAATATTAAAACAAAATGTATTACTATATTAATGAAAAGCCTCTTCAAAAGTAAAATTTTACATGATAATATTTTTACATAAAATTTTACAAGAAATATTGTCAAGTTATTTTTCCTTTTGATCTAATTATAAGAAAATGGCCCTCGAGATTCCTCTATTCTTATTATATTTACAAGACAATAATTTCTATTCCTTTTGAGTAACTTTTCAAGTTCTATTTCATTGTATTTATTAATTAATTTTCTGTTTGTTTTTTACTCCCTTTTAACTTATTCATAACTTTTCTTGCTTTGACTTGCTGTGGTACATACTTGTATACTTCAATCATTTGGTACAGGCCTTTGATTTTATTTTTAGATATTGATACCTTCTTACATATACAATCAGGCCATTATACTTTGATTGTTCAACTCCTTCGACTAAGGAAAATTTTACTGGAATTGAAATTTTAGTTAATTTCACTAATATTCAGAAAACTTTCTAAAACCTTGTAATCAGTTTCATTCTGAGTCAAAAGATACCCCCTGAAAAATCAAATATATCAAAAATACCTAAAAAGAAGGGAAATATCTCTAATTGATTCTATTTGAAAGTATCATATTAGAAAATGCACTTGTTCTGTTTACTCTCTTCAACAAATCTTCAGGACAATCTTTGTCAAATCCAACAAAAACAACGAGTCATCTGAAAAATGTATAGGTATTGTATTAAAAATTGAAAAATACTAGATATTTATTGCCTTTATTTCATTACTTGCTCACCCAAAATTGTTTGTGCTTTTCTAACATAACCCATTCTACTTAACATAATCCAAATATTAAGAAGTACATCTTCTTAATATTTCCTTTATTTTAGTGTTACTCAAATAGCTCTTAGGCCTCACAACGTGAGCAAAATTGATCCTCCTCTACCACCTATTGCAATGATAAAATAAAATAAAATTACATTAAAGGACATGAAGAATGAATTCTCTTTTACCCTGCCAAGAGCGTCATCATATCTGTGGAGTTAAATATACAATTGGGAGCAAACCAAAGAAGCATCGACTAATTAGAGCTAGTCCTTAGGAGACTACGCCTATGAGACAGCAATCAGGTCTGTTAGGCAATTTACAAACAAAACAAAACAAAAAACAACTGGGGCTGGGGGGACTGTCCATAGTTTTGTTCTTCAGCTTTTGTAAATGCAGCCTCAGTATAAAATAAGCTAGTCTCTAGGCAGAAATAGACTTTTCACATTTTCCAGAATGTATCTGAAACCTTGTAACACATGGCAAATGTAACTTTGAAACAGCCTTTTCTAAACTACCTAAGTGTTATCAAGGAAGACAGAATAGAAGGAAGAGAAAACACATAATAAATGACTGCAGATTGGGAAACAAGACATTTTGTTTCCAGTATATACTTAGTTTGCCCACAATATGATTTATAACATGCAGTAAGATAATTGCTATAAACATCTTACATATAGTACACTTATTTTGCATTTCCAGCTTGCTAGAAGCCATACTGAAATCCAAGAGAGCTTAATAATGTTCAAAAGATTAACCAAAAAAAAAAAAAATCACAATGAAACACAACAGAGTAATTACTATTCAGTAGGGAGCACAATGAAGGGATTTTTCTCTAGCTGTAATCAGTTTATAATTACAGCCCCACAAACAAGGCAACACATAAAGAAACAGCAAGAAACTCCTAGTCAGCGTCCATGTTATAAATTTACAGCAGCTCTGAGCTCTTCATCTTCGCTTCCCTGACAGGCAGTGGGGACCCTGCAGTTCGAGGCTCCTCTCGCCAGGACCAGCATCCAAATGTACAGGTTAATGTTCCACCAAGATATTTTATTTTTAAAAACGTTAAAACCGCACAGAGCATGACAAATAACACAGATTTTAAATATAAATAACTAAAGCTCAGTATCAGGAGAAAGGAGCTTCTTGGTTGTCAGTGACAAATAACAGGCCAGAAGAAATATGAAAAATGCTCTCAGTAAAATAGATACTATCTGACATCATGACTGGTTAAAATTATGTCATTCTAGCAGAACAGAAAGTACAAGTCGCTGCTGCTGCTCCCACCATTTACTCTCTCTACACAGTGACTTTCTAGAGGAGGTTGGCCAGGTAGGTTATGTCAGGGAGACTCAGAGATTAATATACCTGGAAAAGGACGAAAATGAACTCTCTTTGAATGTCTTTCAGGGCTGACTCGCTAAACCATTTCCAAGCCAGCCGTGTGCAAGATGGAATCCAACCACTTATTTAATTCCTAAACAAGCCTGTGTGAGACTGTATCTTAAAAGACATTGTAATGATATTCTGCTTTTTTTAAAAAAATGCAGATTATAGGCATAATTGTTTATTGAAATTTCCTTCCACTACAGGGGTATGGAGACACTCTACTTCCTCAGGAGAAATTTACCTTCAGATATCTTCTAGAAGACATGATAGATGATTGACCCATCCACACCATTTTTTAATTAAATGTTGGAAATTCAGTTTTGTATTAATACTTATTCATATCAGTGTACTAAACTACTATATTAGCATTTTATTTAAGTGTATTTTTCCTTCAGGACTAAGTCCTAAAGGCAAATCAGCCAGTTTCATAGGATCACGCCGAGGCAGTCAGAGGGTGAAGAGGTATTTGCCAGATCAGAGACCATCCCTGGAGGGAGGGCCGCACTGAGGGCGGCGGGAACGTACGGCAAGGGCAGTCCAGAGTCCAAACAGGTGAAGGTGGAGGAGAAGGTACCGCAGCAAGCACGCAGGCAAAACTGCCTGGCGGCTCGGAGGTGAGAAGCTGAGCTCCGAGTGGAATAACTTGCCATGAATGCCACAGGGTGCCTGCTGCTCGGTGACACAGCAGAATATGTCAGATTGACTTTCCGGTGGGGGAGTAAAGCGGGGATGTGACATCCTTACTAACTCTTCGAGGCTGCTAGGGTGCCGTCTGATGAATGATAGTACTAGAGTCCTAAATGGAGCCTAAGCGTCTGTTGGCATAAATGTTCATTCTCAACTGCTCTGCTTATTAATGTAGAGTGTTACTCCCAGCGCATGTGGAATAATGACTTGTACATCTTCTACATGCAGCTGTTGAGAGACACAGAGAGAGAGAGACAGAGAGAGAGAGAGACCTATTCAGGCATAGCACATAGTTCTGAAAATACTTCTTAAGAATATTACATTGCTACATTATTACTTTAGAAAAGAAGATTGGGGTTGAGATGCCTGGTTTAGATAACTGAATATCTTCTTGCTACCCCCTTTCTTCAGCTACATTTACTTTCTGACTTGCATTCACAACACAGAACTTCTTTGAGAGTACTATTATCTTTCACCTTCTGCATTATATTCAAACTTTAAACGCAAAGCATTGTCTGCATTGTTTCAGGAGGCATCTTTCCCAGATTGGTTTCTTTGAAGTCCTCCGTAATCAGGGAGGCTGCCAACTTGAGGTGGTGACTCACACACTGAGTTCTGCCTACATCCAAGTACAGAGTGGAAGAAGCGGCACTCTCTTTTCTCCTGCTCAGAAGCTCTGCAGGAGAAACTGACTTGTAATCCACAGCACCAGGGTGCACAGGACGGTGTTCGACAGCACAGGCCTCAAGCAATTTAACCGTTTTGTTCATAAAATATAATTTGTTACTATCAGGTAAAAATTAGCCTCTTGGGCACAGCTGGTGAGTAAAAGAGTCATAGGGGTGGTTAACTGGATTCCATAAAAATAAAATGCTACTTTAAAGGAGATAAACATCAATTTTAATCAGACTATTAATCGCTATCCTGAAATTAACATATAATTGCAGGGAAACAGGTTTTTTGGAAAGATGGAGAGATGGAAACAGATACTGAATAGGCCCACCTGAGCATCCTCTTTGCTTCCTGATTAAGAATGTGAGCTTGCTGGTGCTGTTTGCCTCCAAAATATAGTATCTGGTATTTGTAAAGAAACTTCCAAAGAAAACTCACAGATTATAAGTGAAATTTTCCATAAGAATGATTTAAAAGACTTGTGGAAAATACACAATGGTCTTATTCTAGTGCCTGGCAGACTGTACTGGGGGGGCGAGCAGTTCAGGGCCCCACGATGCCTCTCAGGAATCGAGTCTATGGGAGGCTGGGGTGGAGGGGGCTGGTCACAGGTCGCTCCAGTCCTGGGTGGCCTCTCCACATCTGGTCAATATATGGGTTTTTTATGGGACTTCCACAGAACTTCAGAATGAATAGTTATGTTCCCTTCAAGCAAAGTCCATTGCTCTTGGAAACCCACAGTTATCAAAGCAATATTTAGTCCATGGTTGGCAATATGTCATCCCTGTACCATCACTTGCAGCATCGCCCTCCCAGGGAACCCAAAGAAGTCATTCTCGGGTCCCACCCAGCTCTGCTAAATTAGACACTCTTGGCTGGGGCCCGACGACCTGGATTTTAGCAAAGTGATTCAGATACACCCTTAAATTTGAAGGTCACTGGCTTACGTCATGAGCAATTAGGTGTAATCACCCTAATTTACTCTCAGCTTTAGTCATTAAAAGATAATTTAATTATTAAAAGACTGGATCATGGTTGTCTCCCAACTTTACTACCACAGTGGCCCCTACCCTTCAAGCAGTTTCAATTGCACCCATGGACAGTTCTAGAAAATAAACCCATCTTTTCAATTAGAAAACAAAAATCTTCTACAAAGGAAAGCAGGGTTTTTTTCCTCCATCTCTGCCATGAATAGAATAGTCACTCTAAGCTATCTCAATGACCGTGGGGAACAAAACTAGCCAGGTTTTCTAAGATCTTTGAACATTTTCGGCCCCCAGCAGAATGATTGGCCATAGCGCACCCCACTTTTTTCTGCTCCCTGCTACACTGTGCCTCGGCTATGAAAGATACAAGTTCCTTCCTGATCCCTTCTCTAGTCTCCCTCCTACTGAAGTCCACGCTAAAGAGTCATCTTCATCCCCAAAGTACAACTCAGACTACAGAGCACTCTTTTGTGTGCATGCTAATCCCTCTATGCCTTCATTTCCTTCCCACAGAGAGAGGAGAGCTGAAAGAACCTGCTCACTGTCCCCACACTGCTGTGTGGCATTTTCTCATGATAGTTTTTCTGTCAGCTTGCTTTCAAGACTTCACTTACTTCTTTAATTCTACTTGTGATCACAGACTGTTGTCTTTTTCTACTTCCTATCTGATCAATACTTTAAAGAAGCCGGGGCTGGGGATTTAGCTCATTGGTTAGAGGGCTTGCCTTGCAAGCACAAGGCCCTGAGTTCGATTCCCAGCACCAAATAAAAATAAAGTAATAGTTTCCTTGGAAACAGTTACCGAACTTCTGCATTTGCATATTATTTTGCTTGTTTTTTTCTGTTCTAATAAGACACAGTTATGACAGAGTGGAAAAGGCACTGCAGGGTGAAAGGTGCACACTCAAGGGACAATCCCAGCACTCATGAAGTCTCCGCTCCACGCTGCTTACAGCTCTCAGCTGGTGCTCCTAATCCAGTAAGAGGATTAATAACTATTCCCACCCTAAGAACCACACAACACTCTTGATAAGACCAAAATTTAAAATGCTTGTGAAGTCATTGTAGCCACAGTAAAGATCTGTGTAAACCTGAGTCACTGGCGTCCACAAGCGAGCTTACTAGAATCAAAGTTACAAAACACATTCAACTAGGACTTGGAAGCACTCACAAGTCTCATAATAGCAGCGGCCTTTGAGTTTGTACGATAACAACTCTGCAGTACAGACAGGTTGATCCCACGGATTAGCTAATAAATGTTAGCAATAAAAAGCAAACCGTAATTGTTCTATTGTGCTAAAACAGTTTCAAGCAGAAACACTTAGCAATATGACCTAAATTATTTCCATGTTAGAGGAAAAATAGGAACGAACGGAGTAAATATGCCAAAGACAACACTAACCAAAAGAACCATGTAAAAAGACTTGTGTCAGTGATCGTGTATAAAATGTTTATTGGCACAAAATAGACTTCGTAGCTAATACACAGCATTGTAATATGGGAAAAAAATTGCACCCAGAAGGAATCACTTTGGATCTCTAAGGGCAGTATAGAGTTCCATCAATGTAAATGACCCTTGAAAATAAAGCACAGTATTTACTTTCCTGTGTTTCCCTCTAGTCTTAGGAAAAAATATTGATTTGGAACTCAGCAATCACCAAAACCAAGAGGCTAAAATAAGACACAATGCTTTTGCTCTCTTTATTACTGAAATCACATAAGAAATGAAAACACAGCCCTCGGCACTAGCAGTGTTAATTATCTACATTATTTTTCCTGGTATACAATCTTAAAAAAAATCAGCCTATTAACCTTGTAAAGTGCATTCTCACAGATATTTTGCTCAGCATGAGTTTACAACCAATCCCAAATTATGTCAATTCCCCAGGTTTAGTGTCTTCAAAGGTCACCTCCTCCAGTTACTGAAGATTAGAGTCCTTGGAGAATGGAGTCCTTAAACTTAACATATTGTCATCACAAAGACCCTATTTTTTAATTTAGAAGATACTCTGAATTTTATGTTACATAAGAAATGATAGCAAGCAAAAGAACACAATCCATATTGATTTTTAATATTCTTCTGAAAAATGTCTTCCCAATCCATATTATTTATTCTAATATATGAAAATAAATGATGTTCATTGTTGACCAGTGCATTATACTGCGCCCTGAGATTTTATTATTATGAGATTTTTTTTAATAACATAAAAGCAGCATACTGCTAATTTAGAAGGAGGAGGATGTTGAGGCAGAGAAGGAGGAAGATGGTGGGAGAGAAGAAGAGGAAGAGGAGAAGAGGAAGAAGAGGAAGAGGAGGAGAAGGAAAGGGAGAAAAAGGAGAAGGAAGTGGAAGAAAAGGAGGAGGAAGGAGAAGGAGGAGGAAGAAGGGGACGGAGGGAGAAACAGTGCTTGCTAACATGCCCTGAAACAGTGTTTGTCCAAGTGTTGTCCACGGACCTCCAAGAACCAGAATTAACTAGGAAGCCTGTTAAAGTTTTTCAGTTCTACCCTAATGAATTACACAGGAGGTGAATTTGGAAGTTGCACTTTTTGTGGACATTGTTGGTGACTGTGCACAGGACAGTTTAAAACACTGTTAATCTAGCCTGTGGCTCCCACCTCTACTCCATACTGTACTCACTTGGTGAATTTATAAAAACACCAATGACCAGACCTCATCGCAGAACAATTGTTCTGCGATGAGGTCGTTCTGCGATGAGGTCTGGTCATTGGTGTTTTTATAAATTCACCAAGTGAGTACAGGGAGCATAGGCAAGGTTATCAAATAAATACAGAATATACTTCTCTAACATACTTATACTAAAATATTATTTGTTTGCCTGAAATTTATGTTGAACTAGTTGTGCTACCTTTTAATTCATTAAGTCAGGCAACCCAAGTGCTGGGGCCCAAACACTAGAGTTTTTCATACTTTCCTTTAGAAGTCAACTGGATAAGTGGGATTAAGAAAACTGACTCTGAATTCAGTTTCTAAAGAGGTCAGACTACATCCCTTTACAGAAATGCTCCCGCACTACAGGCAGACTTGAGGTAATTTCGTGTAGAAGCAAGCAAGCAAGCAAAATTAACCACTCATTGCACCTGGACTATTTCATATACTTTGGTTTTCCCAAAAACTTCATAAGAATTCCCTGATTTCAAAGTAAGTATATAATAAGTGAAGGACATCAACATAAAAAGTATGGAAATATATCTTTTTCATCGATGTGTGTATATATTTCTAGGGTACTGTATGATAATACATGTATACAATGTATAATTAGTCAGTCAGAGTAATCAGCATTTCACCTCTTCATATATTTATTACTTCTGTGGGTTTGGAAGCATCATACTCTTCTAGTTATTTTGAAATATGAGCTGTTATATATGATATCTTACTATTGCACATTACCTGTATTAGTCATGGGTTCTAGAGTTGATGTTTTGCAAGAGAACAGGTTTAATATGGGACATTTACAAGTTACAACAGTCCCCCACAAGTCAAAGATAGGAAGAGTGTAGAACATCTATTTATGCTAGAAGCCCACAGCTATGTCCTGTGTAAGTCCATGTCTGCGCTAAAAGGCTAAAGAATCGATACTGGACCCAGGATACTCAAGGTAGAGATAAAGACCAGAGCTCCCCCAAAGCGAACAGCAGCCATCCTCAATGACAGCAAAGACCCAAGGTCCTCCTTTGACAACAACAACCGAGTTCACCTCAGGGAAACCAGCCACAAGAGAGCTTATTCTGGGAAAGAGCCGCCTCCCATCTTCTGCTACTGTTCTCTTTTATCCTGTGTCAGCAATAACCTTCAGATGGATCCTCTACGTCCAGAACCACACCCACTCAGTCCAGCTGGACATTCCTGCTCCAGTTGACGATATCACTCCACCATTGTACCTTAACTAGAACGATATATTTTAAAAACAGAATGTCCTCTTAGAAACACTTATAAAATGAAGACATCCAAAGTGTTGGTTCCATAACCAGCTAAATTTTTCATGATGGGTAAGCTGGCTTCTGCATTTGCAAATCTTTTTTCTCTGGATCACCAGGATTCGCAGGTTTCGGAGAGGAATTGTGAATCACAGACAACTCTATCAGTAACATTCACTCTCAACCTTGGAGCATGAATAAGATAGCAAAATATTAATACCATTTCCTCCTCAAGAAATGGGTGGGAGCCTATAAACATTACCTAATGTCGTCCAATGAATAGGTATCCAGACGGAATAAACAAAGACGAAAAAAAACACTCACAGGTTTGCACAGTAAGGGAGAAGATTAAAGTTTCTGTATATATGCTGCTATAGGCCAAGAAAGTTAGAACAATAAGACTAATTAATCTTGAAATTTCTGGAACGGTAAAGTTGTCCCAGGAAAATCATCCCATATTTCAAACATCAACATAATGTACAAACAATTACAATGCCATTAAAGTACATCATTAAAGTATTAATACTTTATTACTTTAAAGGATTTCAAATTGCCAGTGTCTGCAGCATGATACAAAATGTGAACAAAGCTGAATTCTAATCAGATGACAGGTTTTGGGGTTACTAGATAAAATTTAGCAAAAATGCATCTTTGTAATGCACCTTTGTAACTGAAGAAAGAGCAGAGGTAAATTAATATGGAAAGGCACATGCCTATTTTAATATTTCTTTCTCATAATTGATTTCTATTCACATTGTCCAAGTATCGTAGCAACACATAATATCATATCAAACACTTTGGGATGTCATCATCTTGCTTCCCACAAAAGAATGAAATCTGAAAGTTATTTTGGTATCTATTAGTTTTGTTCCACATTTGGTAATGATTTAACCCAATGCTTCATGAGGTGGCATTTATCAAAGAGGGAGACATAAATGACCAGCAGATGATTTAAATGACCTTCACTGAGTTGGGCCCAGGAAAATAATGACACAATGTAGGGGGCAGGCCATCATACTGACCTACACGTCTCTCAGGATTTAGAAGAATTTAATGAGGCAGTCCTAATGCCCATTTATCACGGTTCATGGCAAATGATTTCCCCTTAATAACAGACTAATAGGAACCTACCGATTTAGCCTTTATGCACCAAATTCTTATAAATTAAAAATAAACTGTGTAAGAGATGCCACCTCTGTTGAAGCTCACAGTGTGCATGCATCTCTGTTTTGGTCCAGGAGGGCACTAGGCCTATATGAGTGCAAGGCCTTTGGCTAAGATTCTCCAGCTAAAGCACTCTTCATTAATATTAACTCTCTTATCTCATATACTATTTTCCTTATTAGCAAACGAACATCACCATTCCCTGAAATATTTGCAGGACCCACTGGAGTTTGCGTCAGCTGTAGTCACTATAAAACTCTTGCCCCGAGCTCACCACCTTGTCTCTGTTTAGGACAATAATATCTGAGTTGCCATATATAATACATAACACAGGCTGCCCAGTTAAACTTATAGTTCAGAAATTTACGTTCTCTTTTCTTTCCCAACAAATGGGAGAAACTAATGGGACAAGTTAAAAATTACAATTCATTTACTGAAAAATGAGAAATTTAAATTGAACTCAAGAGTATATAAATGGTCTTTAAATGTGAAAGTTTCCTACCTCCACCCCATGAGTTTTTAGTCAGACTTGCAGTTCATTAATTATTGAGTTATTCATGATTTATAATTCTCCTAGCATTTTTGTCAATAGAAAGATTAGAATTTAATTAGCTAAACTTCATAACTTTTATAAATACTTCATCTGTGTTGTGATTAGCATTAGGAAAGATGGCTTAAATCGAATGGCCCCAGAACATCATTTGTGGCTTAACAACTATTACTTAATTTTTTACATTTACTACGGAATTAAAAGCACAATAGCACATACTCTTTAAAAACTATTTTTAACTATTCAATTACAAATAGCATTTCCAACTCTGTTTAACTTTTTATAAAAATTCCATTTTAGATTCCTTTAAATATCAAGCCATGCTCCATGGTCCATAAATGTATTCATCAGGACTGCAGCCGGCAGTGTGCAAATTTATCAATAACTTGCAAGTAACAGAACAACAGAACTGAAAGACTGCTCCAATTTGAAGTCTACTGAAAACTCTCTGAAGCCAAAACCTTTCAGTCTATCAAGCATGGATTTATTCATGATTTTTGACCTTAAGAGATTTAGGAGAAAACTGCTGAAAAATTGAAAGGTCTAATCATTGGATAAAAACTACTCCTAGAACGTGAAATATTATGCCAAAATCCATAACTAGCACTAAAATAGTGTAAAACAACAAAGGAACTCAAAATGTGCTGTCCCCTGACTTTTCCCTTAAATAGGAACACGAACTTCTGGCTCCATCGGGCCTGATACTATCTAAAGATACGTTTTTATGTCCCTATGAAAAGCATGAAGACCACAAATATTGGATAGGCTTATTATAGAAGTATATCTAACCATCAATAGAATTTGAAAGAATTCAAATTTGTCTGCTTTGGAAATAAATTCGTATCCCCAGAAAAAATGCAAGCAATTGCTTCTATGAGAAAAAGCAAATGATACTCTATATCCATCATTAAAGATAGTCTCAGAGTTCTTTTCCAGATTTATACCCTACCAAGTCTACGATCTTCAATGTTTCATGCACTATATTGGGATTAATATTTTTGAATATTTTCTACCACTGTGTAGCGTGCGCCACCTTCCTATAGAAAAGAGAACAACCAAGGGCAGATGCAAAGCTTCCGACTACGGATTAAGGGAAAAGATTCTGGTGTTTGCATTTTATGAAGCAGAAAAAAGACATCGAGAAAGTCCTGAAGGGGAAAACACAGATCCAGATAAATTAGTCTGGAAATTTAAGGCAAATTGGGTAAAATATGAGTACTTCCTTTTAATTTGGGAAAAACAGAAGAAATGGCTGTGCCCAGTTCCTGGGTCCCCCATGGCCACCTGTGATTATTTTGAAGGACTAGTGCAAGTTAGAGACAACTATAGCGATGGGCTTCAGGGGGATGGTAAATTAGAGTTCTTGCTTTTGAAATAAGGCTGTGCTGGCTGCATTCATCCTTGGCCTCTGCCTAAAAGAATACCTGTATGGAACATAAAAGACATAGTAAGGCAGGTTACTTCAACAAGACTAGTATTACTTCAGCTGGTTCATCATTTGCAGGGTGAAGTTGCAGTGCGTCCTGCCCCAACACATTAGCAAGGGCAGATAATTGGTGTTTGTATCGGAAGTCGGAGGGAAAGATCCCCAGAAGCCTTAACTTCTGTTGGAAGAAGCCTTAACTATGTGGTGAGACTGGAAGGGCCGGTGAGAATCAAAAAGAACACAGTGCTGACGATTTGGTGCAAAAGTTTAGAGGCAAGACCTGTGTGGCTCTACTGGAGAACACTCCAGCAGGGAGCTTAAGTAGGGAGCTTTGGGGAATGGCTGGGGCATGGAACAGGGGCCAGAAGTACAGAAGGACTAAAATGCCATAAGAGTGACAGTAGATACTCTAGTCCCTTGGTACTTTAAGTGGAACCTATGGGCCAGTAACATCAGTGTCACCTGGGAATTTAGAGAAATGCAGACTGTCAGGACTCAGCCCAGACCTCTTCAATCTGATTCTGCATTTTGACAGGATCCCCACAGGTCTCTTACAAACACCAATATGGCAGAACCATTGCAGCAGTATTTCACTGAATCCCTTGCTACTGCAGCTGAAGGTGAGCTCAGAAACCCCCGTTTTCAACAACTATCCCAGATGAGACAAATAAGAGGATGGAAAATGCCAATCAGTAGTTAGGAACACTAATCTTAAGAAGAATATGATGGATGTAAGGAAAAAAGAACAAACTGTAATCATTTAAACTACAGTAACAATAATTCAGACATGATTATATCTATAAAGCGTAGTCAGCTAAGCCACCTTTCAACATCTCTGATTCCCAGCCTGGCACAGAGGAACATAAGAGATAAGGTAGCAAGAATCCCTTGTAAAAGTCAACGCTGCATAATGACACTTCAGTCAACAGCTGAGTGTGTACACAATGGTGGTCCCATAAAACTGTTAATGGAGCTGAAAATTTCCTACCACCCTTGCCATCATAAGTAGCAGTATAACACCACATTAGAGCACACAGCATTTCTCACATTTTTGAAGAGGCCGGTAGGAACAAAAATCCTGAGCTGCCAGTCTTATGAAAGCAGAGTGCAAACTATTATGTACAGTACACGATAGTAGATACCAATGATAAATGACTGTTAATGGTTTATTTATTTACTGTACTTTTAATAAATGCTTTAGCATGAACTCTTTCTACTCACAAACAAAAAAGCTTACCACAAAATAGTTTGAAGTACTGTGTCACCACCCACCTCCTACATCTCACAGTTTGTCTCTTGGTTGCATCAAGGGACCACATCCAGTGATTGTCCCACACTATCCAGGTTGGTGTAAGTACTTGTACATTCTATGATGTTCACAAAATGACAAAATGACACGTGAATCCGGTTACTGTTGGCTCTGCTCCGAGGCTGTGCAGCCTTCTCGCGCTAGGCTGGGTTTCTTCAGCTCACCAGGACTTTTAAGAACCTGAGTGAGACAGATCTGGATTTGAAGTAAACCGGCCCCGAACTGCAGATGCAGTCACCTCCTTCTTCCCGATCCAAGGAAATCAAAGCCAGGCAAAGGAGACGAACCCCAATGCCGCTTTGAGACATACAGTTAGTATTGGAATACTCATCTCGCTTTATAAAATCAGAAGATATAAACATCATCTTTTCAAGTTCAGTGATATAGTTAGCCTCAAACACTAACTTTCAAATTGGTTCTCTTTTTTTTTATTTTTGTGGATGATGACAATGACGATAATGATAACTAATGCTGCTGAAAATACTTTACGTTGGCAAATTACTTTGTGGTACCTTAAAAACCACAAGCTCTACGAATCTCAGCTATCCTAATGCGTCGCTCTGCACAGATTCAGGAAGGAGACTAGCCTCGCGTTCATCAAAGTGTCCTTCTAATGCAGTCTGGGTTCCCTCTCAAAGTCCCTCATCTGCACACTGCTCCGGCTTTCTTCTCACTTTTCTGCCCTTAGCAGAGTTTCTGTTTTGCTCATTTAAATATTTATAAGTGTAATGCAGTCATGCTCCAGTTCATCAATAGTAATTCTTCTTATATTTAAGGACAGAGGAATGTGGAGCACTAAATAGTGAGCTAATGCTTCTGTCTTTCTCATGATGTGCTGATCTGTTCGTCTGGCCAGCCTCTGAGCTTGCCTCTCACTCCATCCCAACTTTCTATGAGAAAGGCCTGTGCCTGGGGGGCGGGGCACAGAATAAACCAGCCTCAGACTGTTTTACTGCGTAAACCATAGTGGTTTACTAGTTTGCAGAGTATCCAGCTCCCTACAGTCTTCGACGTGGTGTCCCAGACAATGATATGGGAGGAAAAAGTGTAGTCCTTTTCTCAGACCTACACCAAAATAAATCTAGATGAAAACAGTTTTGATTTTTTAAAAAATGTTTAAAAATAAAAGACAAAGTGCTCATATTATCTGACTTGAGAACTTTTTAAAGATGATACCAAATCATATCCCTTAAAGAAAATGTTTGATATATTTAACTGAATAAAAATATAAAACTTGTGAAATGCAAGTGAGTTATATATTATTAATAATAGTGAAAGATAAATAAGTAGATGAGGTAAAAATTTGTAACATTTAATAAGCAAAAGTCCTAATATCGTGTATGGAAAAAAGCTGTTTGAAATAAAGAAAAAAGGGGGACATATTTGAAATGAAATTTTGAAGTATTAGAGGTAAAAGTTATAAAAGGGATATTCAGAAAATATAGTCAAGCTATATGTATATGAAAAGTGTTCAACCTTATCTGTGTCGAGCAAATACAAATTAAAGCCAAGCTATATTACCGTGTTTTTTACCTATTTATATCTCATTTACCTGTAGAGGTAGTATAAGTAGACACACATTTTCTAGGCAGTCATTCACCAGCATTAAAAGAAAAACTTTAAAAATGTTTACATGCTTCACTCAGCAAGGTCACTTTTAGAAATACAATTAATTAGATATAAAGTGTTGTTTATTACAGCAACTAACAATATGGGATATATGTATAATGGACTATGTTGTGGCCATAGAACCTCTGATCTAGATCTATAAATATTAACACATTATGTTATTCATGATATATTTCTATATAAAAACTAGTTAATACTCATTCTTAAAATTTATTCTGTGTAAAATGAAAATTATGAAAGGCATCTATTTGTGTGGGGTATTGAAATACTCAACATTACTGTCAAAGTAGTATTTAATAAGTTATTAAATAAATTTTGTCTGAATTATATAATTTTCTATTTTGTGTATGAATCAATTATTTTAACACATGCTAATTGTAATTAAAATTAAATAAGTATTTATAATTTGGAGCAAGGGAAGGAGAGTAAAGAGCTGGTACAAAATATTAAAAAGGGGTTCCCTCTCTCAGCAAAAAGCTAAGAAAAAGGGCCCATTCTGTCACCATGACCAGAGAGCAAGGAGAGGAAGGAAGATAAACTGTAGCCGTGTTTCTCCTTTGCTCTGAGCAGGGCCCCACTGCCTGACCCACCTTCTCAAGGAAACACAAACAGTTAAACATCAACATGAGTTATGCTGGATTTCTAGCAAGTGAGAGCTTCCTAATGGTTCATTTACCTAACATCAGCAATGTGTGTCAATCTATTATTTATGCAAGATTTTAAAGGACTGTGATAGCGCTCTGCTTTTCTTGTTATGTTGGAAGAACTTTTTAATTGATGAATACAAGTTGTATACATTTATGGCGTATAACACAATGTTTTGATGTGTGTATACATTGTGGAACAGCTGAATCAAGCTAACTTGTGCTTTACTTTGCACACTTTCTAAGGTTAGGACATTTAAAATCCACTTGATTGGCAATTTGAAGTATAAAATACATTGTTATCAGCTATAGTCTTGATGTACAATACATCTCTTGAGTACATTTCTCTGAAATGAAATTTTGCATCATTTGACCAACTCCCCTCCAGTACCCACCCTGCTACTCCGCTTCTATGACTGTAACATTTTTAGATTCCACATAATAGGAATGAGATCATTTAGTATTCACCTTTCTGTGCCTGGGCTTTTTCTACCAACCTAAGTGCCCATCAATGAATGAATGGATAAAGTAAGGAGAAATACATGAAAAAAGAAGAAAAGCACGTTATTTCTGTCAACAGCAATGAGTCTGGAAGACTCGTTCAATGAGCTAGAAGAACGTTTTTGTGGTGCTGGGTGGTGAACTCCAGGTCTTCACACTAAACTCCATCCCTAACCCTTTTTTAGTTTTTGTCACGAGGTTTCACTACATTACTAAGTTGTTCAGGCTGGGTTTGAATTTGAGATCCTCCTGCCTTAGCCTCCCGGAGTGCCAGAATTACAGGAGTGTGTCACCACACACAGCTTAGAAGAACTCTGGAGCAAGCCTAGGCCTGTGATTTTCCTGGCTGACTTTTTTGTTTGGCTTGCCAGCATACTTCCTCAGAACGTCAATCCTAACCATGCCTATTTTCCTTGAGAGAGAGTTGAGGCACAAATGACAGGATCAACAGAATGTGCTCTAAGTCAGAATAAAATCACGAGGTTAAAAACAGACAATACAAACCTTCTTCATGTGAAGATCACAAAGAGCAAAATGTGCAGAAAATATAATGAAGACCATGACTACCTGCTTCAAGGAAGAAGGGCGTGCATCCATGTAATCACAGCATCACGTGAACTCACACAGTAGTCATGAGCCATGAACCTGGCGAAACAGATTTTCAGGCAGTTCTTTTTCAAGGGCAAGATCCCAGCAGATTTCAGAGAGGCGGGTCAAAAATACAGCTTTCCAAAGAGTCAGCTAAATTCAAATCTTCTTTGAATAGATGGGTGGTCTTCTTGATGCCAGTGAGGCTCAAAATTATTTTGACTTTTCACTGTAAATGTGTGGAGTGTCCTGATTTCTTTCCTTTAAGACTCCTTCCTAAGGCACACACCCTTAGATGGTAAGGACCCCGGAACCTTGTATCTACAGTTCAGAGAAACTTCCAGCAGATGGCGAAATTGGCTTACTGAGAAATGTCGCAGAGGCTGGTCTGTGGGCACAGGCTGGGCTAGACTCACAGTCTCCTTGCAATGTCCACTTTACTTCCTTTGAAGCACAAAAACTGTTTATGAAGACTTCAGAATTTAGTAGGAAGGAGGGACCTCTAATAATAAACATAAAGTGTTATAGAAAGTGTTATGGTTTGTGTCTAGATGTCCCCCCAAACCCTCATGTGGTAAGAGGTAGCTGGATCTAGAGTGTGTGATTACTAAATTAATCCACTGATCGGTTTGGCGTGGTTCTGCCGGGATCAAGGATGTGACACTAAAATTAAGGGTATTAGGATTAAGGGTGGGAGTACTGCCCACCCTAAAGCCAGGTAGCCTGGATAAAATATAAGATACAGGAAGAAGCTGGTTAGCCCCCGCTTGCTTGCATTCCTTGCTTACCGGGCTGTGTTCTGCCTGTCTGCCATGCCCCCATGCCTCGGACCCAGCTGACTGTGGACTGAAACCTCTACAAACTGTGAGCCAAATAAACCTTTCTTCCCCTAACTTTGGGTGCCTGGTATTTTGTCCCAGCAACGAAAGAAAACCTAACTAAAACAGAATTTGGTACCAGAGAAGTGGAGTCGTTGCTGGGACTATACTTGACCATGTGGTTTAGCAGCCTTTGGAACTGGCTTGTGGGAAGGGGAAGAGTTAGGAAAGATTTGGAAATGTCACCTACAAGAGACGCCCTGGAAAACATTCGTAGGTTGATAGCGGGAGATTCTGGTCAGAGCTCAGACGATCAGAATGCTGAGAGGAAATCTGCCAGTACGGACCAGTCTTGGGCGGTTTCTGCTGGGAAGAAAGACTGCGTTGGTTGTTGGGCTCCAGACCATGTATGTTATGGTTTGGCAGAAAGTTTGTCTGAATTTTGCTTGTGTCCAGAGACTTTGCCTGAGACTGAGATCAAGGGCAGGCTGTTTCCCGGGAGAAGTTCTGCTGCGGCCGGTTCTTCTAGAGGGGGCTCTGCTGTCCTCATCGAGGAAGGAGCTCGGGGCCTTGCTGTCGTCGAGGATGGCTGCTGTTGCTTTGGAGGAGCTCTGGTTGTCATCTCCGCTGTGAGCATCGTTTCCTGGCTCCAGCCATCATGTGCAGACACGGACGTACGAGGGACAGTGCTGTGGGCTCCCAGCCCTCAATTGGATCTTCTGGGTCTCCAGCGCCTAGATGGACATTCAGCACCTTCTGCATTTGGCTTCTGGGTGAATATTGTAAATGTACCCTATTAAATCTGCTGTCTTATGACTATTGGCTCTGAAAATCTAACTAACACAGAAGGTTATAGGAAATGAGTTTACATTTTCAAATTAAAATCAAAGTTGAAAAATTCAGAATCTCATAATCAGCTAATATTATCAACTAATTTTTTTGGTTAAACACTATAATCAGAATTTATAGTTTACTCCATCTTCAGAGATGGCTTTAGTTGCCTTTCTTCCGGTCCTGCATATTCTGGCTACTGTGAAATTAAGCATTGTTCTATGATCCTCAAGACCAAGTAAATTGATGTCCTTAATTACCTCTAAGTGAGGCTGTTGAACACAGTGGTCAAGAGCTCTGGCCCCTGGTGTCGAAAAGAGCCAGGGACTTAAATTTTTCACCCTTTACATGGGCTGATTATTTAACCTTGTTAACCTAAGGGCTCTCATCTGTACGACGGTGTTAAAAATATACCTTCCTCATCAGATTAAATGAGAACAAAGTTCTAAGTACCACACCTGGTGCATAGTAAGCTATCATTAATGCACTCTATTATCAACACGTATAATGTGTATTTCATTGGGCACCTTTTCCTCTGTCCAATTTTTCATTTTTTTTTTCAATTTTTCAGAATAGTAGTACTTAACTCATCCTAACTTCCAACCCTACCCACAAAAAATGCAGGACAACGTTACCCCATTGGCTAAGGGACTTGCTCTTCCTTTCTCAACTGATATGCATCTCCTCTCCTCACTGCGCTCTGGGGCTGGGCTGTCTACCAGTCACACCGCTTTCCCTGCAATGTCCTGGAAGGTTAGTATGTTTTCTTCTCTCTTCCCTGCTTCATATTTTAAGGGAATCTCTTGCTTAGCAGGGCCACTTCTTTTAGGCATCTCTCCAAACATAACCAAGACTTACTCAAATGACTAGGTACATCATTTAGTTTCTACAACTGGCTTCCAACTCTAGTCCATTTCATTGTCTCTGCCATTACTTCATTATGTCGTAACTGGCTAGCCGTAAACATACCATTAAGCAGTTGACCTCAGAACACTGTGTGTGAAGAACCTGGGTCCTGGTCTCCCTCCTCCCTCCCTTCATGTCCTCTCCTGCCTGGCTGCCTTTGTCTCACAGCTACAGTTTAAAGGCAGCCTGGTTATAATTCTGCTTCAAAATCCACTCCACTAAGGTGCTTGCTTTTATCCTCATTGTGGATGAGCTCTTCTGTTGTTTCATTAGCCTAATAGTGACATTTTCTTTAGGGCTGCAGTACGGCGACTCTGCTGTGGTGGCTAAATTGTCTCTATATGCTTATAACAAGGGAGATGAGATGACACCAATTGACTCTAGTTTCCATTAAGACCTTCCAGATAGTACTGAAGCAACCAGATCTGTCCTGTTCTGCTGGAAGTTATTCTACCTGAAACCCTGCACCCACACCCAATAAATAACTAGATAGACAGACAGATAAACAAAGAGACAGACAGACCGACAGTAAGACAGATAGCAAAGGGGGATTTCTCAGCCAGGCTGTGATTTGTTGCTCCTGGCTATTCTACATGAACTTATCATGCTACTCTCTTTTTACCTGTGAGATTGAGTTTACTAACAGTGATGGCCAGACCATAAATGACAGTAGAATTCTGGCCCACAAGCCAGTAGAAATTGGCCTAAGAAGCCAAACAACGTCTGTTGGGATCAGCCCGGAAAGATCAGAACTTGACCCAAATCAGTGATTACTAGCTTCTCTATTTTTTGTCCCTACTCTGCTTCTAAGTGAAGATCAACCAGAGAAAGCCGAATGTGCTCCCCCAAACCTCTCGCACAATATGCCTCACCGCTAGTTAGCTTTCCTTTAGCTTCTCCAAGCCAACATGTCATCAGAGCGTATCTGGATCTACCTATCAATGTTTTTCCATTCCCCTGTCTATCTTTGAGTGTCTGATGAGTGCAGATGATGGAATCCGATTCCCTTGCTGTGGCAAGCTCTGAACAAATACCTCCACTTGTTCTTGTTGGGGTGTCTTTGTTATTTCCACAGTACACCTGGAGGTTCCAATGAGATGCTATCTGCATTACCCACTGCTCCTGGCCGTAGGTTTTGATCAGTTTTAGTGCCCACAGATATCCCCAGTGTCTTGCTGCTTGTGGTTGACTGAGTCCACACGGATGTTACAAGTCAGCATGAGATCTGACCTCTGCTCCCTTTTCATTCAGTCCCTTGGCTATTTTTTCCCTGTAAGCTACAGAGGTCTTCTTAGAGGTTTGACTTCACCGACTGTCCATTCCTATTCATTCCTTTGCTTTCTTTTGTGCTTCTGTTTGTGCTTTAGTGTCTAAAAGTGTCATTCGTCATAAGAAGGAGAATCACAGGGAAGAACACAGACGTGGGTCCTATAAACCTGCTGTTCAAGCTTGCCTCAGTCACTGGTGAAATTTTTGTTCTTACCAAACCAGCTTCCACATTAACAACTTTGCTGTGAGCCACCAATAAAACTGGATGAGTCCTTGCTTCCGTTTCAACTATTGGTCCTGAGCACCTGGCTTGGATCCAGAGAGAATGTTCTCTCTGCTTTTCTACCTACCAACAGAGGCATAGCATCAACTCTGCATTTTTATTTTTAAACAGCCAACAGTTTGGGGGCCTGAGACATGAGATATCTATACAGACATCACTCTTGACCAACGTTCATCCGGTCATTAAGATGAAGTCTTCTTACAAAAGAAAAAAAAAAGAAAAAACCCTCTTACTTCTCTTTTATGTATTTTCACTACCATCCTTCTTCTCCAACATATCTTAGTAAAATGGAACACACTCACCACATACTGTATTTGAGTCTTCAAAGCTCACTCTGAAGAACATTTGACTTGAACAAAATTGTTCATTTGAGAGGTACATTACAAAAAAAAGAATAAGATCTCTCGGACCCAATGGATACACTTTCTCTACCGAGGGACCGATGACTCCAAGTGAAATCCTCGTGAAAAATTCGTCCCATTAGAAGATCCCTTGGCGAAAGTCATGAACATCTTGAGAACCTTAAGCAACCACAAGCAAAACTCATTTCCTTAGTAAATTCTCCCCTTCTTTAAGCTCCAGTTGACTCCTTGTTTCTGGATTCTGCTCTTCCCACTTCATTATGTCTCACTTCCACTCTCTGTCGGCTCTTTCCTCCTCTTCCCTTCGAATAGATCTTTTCCAAATGATTTTCCTAAAACCCCAAAAGGCCAGTTTCCTCTAAGGACCTATTTTTTCCAGACTCTGGAGTAAAAGCAACCCTAGAATTTAAATCTCACATCCGAGATAAATTAAAGACTATCATTAAAGATTTTCTAAACCCAGGAAAGACCAGCAGGTATTCTTAGAAGAGTTTACAATTATTTTGAGAGCATACTTCATTCAAAATATCAATTTAGATACATAGTAGTTGGAACCTCAGATGCTAAATCCTAGATAACAAATTGCGATTGGACTCACCCAAAAGTTCCTCTTTCGCAATAAACATGAAGTTTGTTTTTTTTTTTTTGTTTTTTTTTTTTTTTTGGTACCAGGAATCGAACTCAGGGCCTCATGCTTGCGAGGCAAACACTCTAACCACTGAGCTAAATCCCCGGCCCCAACATGAAGTTTTAAAAAGAACTAAAATGGTGGCACGAAGTCATACACCTGAAACACTTCCAGTAAAGAGTGAATGGACTGTAGCTCCATCACACAATCGAGTGAAAGAGAGGAAACTATTGAACACTTTCAGGAAAGATGAGAAAATACCTTCGGCAATATTTGGCAATTTAAGACGATGTCACTGCCCACTGATCTTCCATATCATTTTTTCAATGAAACTCCACCTGAGATTGCAGACTTGATTAAAGACGGAAATTAAAATGGGAAATAGCCCCTTTGCCTGAATCACAATATCCTACAGAACATTCCGAAAGAGCTTTAGAACCAAAACAAGACAGGACTCAAAATTAACTTACAGGTTTGCAGACCAAACAGCTAGGTAGTTCGGCTTTTGATAGATCATCTACCAACAAGAACACTTGTACACAGGAAAAGAAAAGATGTGGCAAAAAAGATGGTCACATGTTACAAAAGAAATACCAAGTCCAAGAAAGCTCCCTCGGTTCAGATCGGCAAGGCTATTTGGAGAGAAGGCAAAATACCCCAAATCCTGCCTTAAACATGCAAGAGGGATTCTCTGTAATGTAAACGGTCAACCTCCAGACAGGAATGAGAGCTACTCTCTCGTCATCAAACTCTGCCACCTGTGCCCAGCATCTTCCCTAGAGTACATATACCACATAGCAGGCTCTTCAAACAGTGCACAGAATTTCCCTACCTTAATCTTGAGTGAAAACCCTCACTGCTCTATGATCTCTCCTCCTAATGTTGTACATAGTTACTTTGAAAATGATATTGCAATATTGAATGCAAACCAGAGGGACTGTTTCATGAGGTTGAAGTGGACTCCTCTCTTTATAGGCTGTGCCCATTCTGGGGTCTTTACTCTTCCATTACATTTCATGCACACCCCAGATAGCTAACGCATGGATTGGTTTCTCATTGATACTGGAACAAATTGCTATAAACACAGTGGCTTCAAACAGCACACATCTCTTACTTAACATTCCTAGGAGTCACCAGTACACCATGCGTCTCAGGGGGGCTAACGTCAAAGTGTCATTAGAACAAAATTTTATTTTTATAGACTCAAAGAGAGAATCCATTACCCTTATTTGTCAATTTTTAGAGGCTGTTTCAATTCCTTGGCTCATACACCTTTTCTTGACCTTCAAATGAGCAGTGGGACATCTTTAAATCTCTAACTCTGACCTTCTCCTCTTAAGGAGGCTGGCATGATTACACTGAGCCCCCCTAGATAGTCTTATATAATTTCTTCCTTTCCAGGTCAGCTGATTAGCAATCTTTATGCCTGCAATGTAATTCCCCCTTCCATAGAGCATAGCATATTCTTAGTTTCTACACAGAAGAGGGAGTGCAATGGTGTTATTCTGCTCACTACAACATTGTTCCTAACATTCTATGGGTCAAAATTTCCACTGATATAGGAATAGTAACTGGAAGAGAATCTAATAAAGTTCAGACAGACTCCCACCTCTCCAAACTTCTCCAGTATCCCTTGAAACTAGAAACAAAGGGAGAATTCAAGCCAGTGATAAAAGCCTTCTATCCAAAGTCCTTTTCATATCCCACGTTAGTCTTTGTACACTCCCACCCTGACAGTAAGAACACCAAACAAGTGAGGATATTGATTTTTCCCAGATCTCAGGGCTGACAAGATTATTATCCTTCACATCCCCGCAGCCACCTTCTCAATTCCAAATGAAGCTACATGCTTCCCAGTAGGGGATCTCTGCTTGGGCTTTGCAGTGTGTCTCTAGCCCGGTACAGCCGACACCTCATACCTTCACCTGGGGAGAACAACGCACCTGGCCAGGCAGGCCTTAGTCATCCACTAACCACCTCTCTATTTTTCCCAATATTCTAAATAAGCTTTAAAGTTCTGAATTTCCCTTGTGATATAAATATCCCTTTTGATTCAGCTTCAGTACAGTCTGTAGATGATCTCCTACTTTGTTTGGAGTACAATGAAGCATTTTAAAACGATTCCATTTACTTGCTCCTAGCCCTGGAACCAAAGGATACTACATTTCAAAACATAAATTACAATCTTGCCAAAACAGATTCCATTCTTCAGGATAGGGCTATCTGTAGAGGGGGAAACACACGTGCCCACTTCACTACGGACTACTCAAACTTATCCCTCTAACAAAATGACAACTTAGAGGATTTTTAGGTTTAATTGGGTAAAGGATCTTTCTAGGACTGCAACATCTCATGATGGATTAGAGATGCTCTCCTTTGAGAGGCCGATCATGAGCATGCATCCTGGGACGTGAAGAAGGCCGGGGATTAAACCCAGGCTTGATGCATGCTACCATTGAGCTACAGCCCCAGCCCAAGAAAGTTCTTTAAAAGCCTCCTTCCCTACACATCCTTGACTATTCAAAGTCCTTTTATACATCTGTGCAAAAATGATCTGGACAAAGCAAGGATTACAATCAACGCTATGAGAAGCACTGAATGCCCACTGCTCACTACAGCCTCACCCTGACCCAGGTGCAAAGGTGTACCCTTGTGTCTCAGAGAAGCAGTTACAATTGCAAAACTTGTTAATGCTTCTCCTGAATCAGTCCTCAGCTGCCTGCGTGACTTCACGGCTCTTCACGCAATACAGACATTACTACTGACAGAGAGTAAACAATACTTTTTAACCAGTTAACCTCTACGAGCCTCTCGTATTCTCTTTCCTCATTACTGCTCACCTGACACAGTACCCTAAATCTTGCCTGTTTCTTCCTCCTGCCAGAAGAAGGGAAATTTTACAATCATTTCCCTAAGTTAGGGGGAGCTTCCCGTATGTCATTCAGGTTTGTTAGACGTCTGTTGCAAACCATAGCCTACTATTACTTGCTAATACAGTAGACCATATTTAAAGAGAGAAAATGGAAATTACCAAGCAGAACAAGTCCTAATTTAAGCTCTTAAATTAGAATGCAGTCTTCTAACTCAGGTACTATCAGTTCAGGTGGCATACTTTATAATGCTTACTAGAGATTTTCCTTTAGCCAAAGACTACAGACGAAACCTGTATTCGAAGAGCAGATTGTTCTTGAACTAGTTCTAATTTGGGAATGCTCTGCGACCAGAGGAGTTTCTCCTCTTACTGAAACTTCCATCAAAATAGACTTCAAAAGTGAAGTCACTTCGAGGTGTATCCTAGAAAGCGGGCTATTATGACGGTCGAGGCTCACCCCCATGCAAACGATAATATGGAAGTGATAAGACACACTACTGCAGATAACTCTGTGAAAGAAGCAGACTTCACTAAAGTTATGATCTTAATTAAACCCTCAAAGGATAAATCCCTTGAGGGATTCAAAGAGGCCATCATGAAATGCTAATATTAGGTCCCTGAAAAGAAAGAATGAGGAAAAAAATTGGTCGTGCCTTTCATTAAGTTTCTGGCACTTTCAATGAGGATGTGGAGGGTGCAAAATAATTTTAAATGGTTATAAGCTAAATTTCTCTAGGAACCTAATCATCATGGTACCTAAAGATCAGTTATAATCTTAAATCAACATGGTTGAGAAAATTTATACCTAATTGAGATTATGGTCATTTCATCTGTTATCTGACCTGGAACAACATAATCCTAAAAAAATTACGAAGGTAGGATGCGACCAGGAACTTCAAGAAACTTTTTAAATACCTCAGATGGGTTTTATCCAGCTTTTTTTTTTCCATGAGACTTTAATATATTTTATGTTGTATGTCTATTTTCAGGATAGGTTAAAAGATTTTCTTGTTGAAAAACTGTAGCCATCACAGGCCCTAAAAAGCCCCTTGATTATGTACTGCTAACCTGTGGCATAGTAACTTTTAGAACAAGTGACCGTGGCCACATTTTACAGAAAATAGCACGAAAGAAGTTTGTAAGGTGTTGTCCCTTACTCAAGAAGTGGACTGCACCTGTCTCCCCCATATACAACTTATTTTTTTAAATTCTAACTGATATATTAAAAACCTAAAAATTGTAAGTATCAATGAGCATAATGCATAATGTTTTGATATCTGCACACAGTGTTTAATGTATAAATCAGGCAACACGCATCTATCTCCTCAAACGTTGATATTCTTTTGATGAAAACTTTAAGAATCCTTTCTTCTAGCTTTTTGAAAGTACAGTACATGATGTTATCTATAGTTACCTCTTGTGCAACAAATAGTACCCAAGCGATTCCTAATCCTAACTACAAGTTAATACCCACTGATCGACCTTTCTTTATCCCTCCCTTCTTCTCACTCTCCTTGGCCTGTAGTAACCACCATTCTACTCTCAACTTCTATAAGGTTATCTGCTTTTTTTTTAATTCCACATATGAATGGGCTCATGTACTATTTTTCTTTCTGTGCCTGACTTACTTCACTTGGCATAATGATGTTCAGTCCCATTCACATCTCACAAATGACAGGATTTCATTCTTTTTATGTCTGAAGAGTATTCCCTGTGCATCTGTACCGGGTTTTCTTTATTCATTCATCAGCCGATGGACACTTAAGTTGTTTCCATTTCATGGCTATTGTGATTACTGCCTCAATAAACATAGGTGTAGAGATGTCTCTTCAACATACCCATTTCATTTCCTTTGGATGTGTACCAGGAGTCCCTATCCACAATTTTATAGAAAGTTTGAAAGAATCTATGGTATTCTTAAATTAAAACTGGCAATATTTTTGGATCTCCACGAGTCTTCTTTAGAAAGCCAGTTATTTTAACTAGTTTTTATGGTCATATGATCTGCTTCCTCAGTGACATATAAGTTATCTACCTTTGATATGATAAGCAGGACCTTCTCTCCAACCTTATACTCTGCCCTGTTACACAAAGAAATGATAAACTAACACAAGAGATGCATAGTGTACTCAGACTCATAACCAGAAAGACTGACTTTTTAACTTGTTCGTAGTGTCTTCCTAAAAAGCTTCCTCACAATCTTCAACTGGGAGATTTCACCTGATAGAACAGATATCAGTTTAAAAAAAAAAAAAAAGTGTTCCTGAACCTTGTTGTAAGAGCCCTTGCCAAGTACTTTGAATTACAACACAGCAATAAAACTCCAGAAAATCAATCATTAGGTCCATGTCTTACAATTAAAGAAGTTTAATACTGACACACAATTGGAAGCTTTGTCAAGAGAGAGTTTTAAATTGTGGATTCTCAGACATACTGCAAAAGTAGCCAGTCTTCAAAAGCATGTGGTTGGCCCAATACCATAAGAAAAAAGAGATGATCTCAAATAGTACATAGTTTCTGCCCACGACTTCTGGCCAAAATCCCTATCTAATTCCTGTTTGGGTTTTGTATATTTGTTCTGTGTTCTTGCTTATAGCAATTCCTCCCATTTTTCTGTAGTCATCAGTTTGCCATTAACTCATTTTTGTCGTTAATATTTATTACAATCATTAAGTCCGAATATATTCATTCTTATGCCATTCTTAGATTCTCCTAACCACTACCAATTGTCATTAATTTTATAGACTGCTCTATTTGTCATCCATAACCAGATCTCCTTTAAAAAAAAAATCCTAAGTAATGATACCCCAAATGACACCATAGAAAATTATAGTTAATAGCATTTCCACTTGCACCTGTATGGACAAATGACCTGAAAAAAATCAGTCTGTGACTATTCTATTGTTCATCTAGCCCAGAAAAAAAAAATCAACTATGACCATCTATTGATCATATTTTAGATAATTCTCAACTTCTAGATAATTCTAGATAATTCTAATTTTCCCTGGATAATGGGCCAATTACTTGATAACTGGACGATATTAATAGATTCAAAAGCAAACCCCAGCTAGTGTAAGACAACAGTTCCAACCTCAACTTCATAGCATGAATATTTTGGGTTTTTTCCATGACTCATCATTTGTCCATACTAGTTACTACTTTTATGGTGACCACGATGCCTGCTGCTGTTTGCCTCTGACTAATACTTCATGAACTTTAGAAATAGTACTCTAAGACTTTTCTGCACACAGATACCCTAATTCTATAAATCACCAAGACTGGAAATTCTGAATAAAACACAAGTTCCAAAATGAGACAGCCCTTGATTATTCAGACATTCTACCTGAGAGAATTACTGACTCATTGTTTATATGAACAATCAGAACAGCATTCCCAATGGCAGGAATCATATATATAGAAAAGATTAAGAAATCAACCATTAACTCTAATAAAAGTTATTAACATTATCTGCCCCAGATAGCATGCAAATCAGTCTCAATTTATTGTCAGCAGTAATAGACAATCTAACTGGTCTAGGTCCCTTGTTGGCTAATCATGGTTGTATCCATGCCACAGCCAATACTTCTTGCTACACATAGATCAATGAAACAGGCAAGGCCAAACACACTACGGCCTTTCTCAAGAAAAACCTACCTGAACCCCCAAGGCAATCACCATGCTCTGTGGAATTTGTTCTTATCTGAATCAGGCATTTCCAGTTCCTGGTTGAGGTTCCTGGACACAAAGCCTCTTACACAGACTATTCATTGTTTTAGTTTGTCATGATCTTGATGCTGGTACATTGCATTCTGTCTATTCTTAAATGCTTCTGCACAGCTATTCTCTCATCACATGGTAGCCATGACAGCATGACAGTAGAACTCTTCCCCAAAATTTCTACGGCACACTTCAGCACGATTCCCTATTTTTTGTCCTCACTTCTGATGTAGGACAAACCAGAAAAAGCCAAATACACTCCCCAAATCAATCATATAAGATGTTCCACTTCTAGCTACCTAACTTCAGGTTTCTCATGCCAACAATGTCTAATCAGAGCACACCTTGAGTCTTTGCTTTCTTTTTATGTTTCTTCAGAACAATGTCCTCCCACTCGTCTGTCTGTCTTTGAGTATCTGACAAATGCACACGGAGGTGGCTGGAACTATAATAAGCTCTGACTAAACAGGTGTCATTTCGGTGATCTTCATTTCTTTTCACACATTTGTCCACTGTCTACAGGCTCCTGAGCACATTAAACTCTACCAAGTGTACTGATAATGTGGAAAAGAAAATGCAGTTTAGTAATTGCCATTCAGTATATGCCTAAACATGGGGAAAAATGTTCGATCATATAACTCTTAGTTTTCACCACTGAAAAATGATGTTACTATTATTAACTAAGTAGATATGGTACAATGGCTGAATGTGATATAACATGGAACACTGAGCCATTGCCTGGTACATGGACAGCCAAGAAGTGGAAATCCTGCTGACGACAATAATGATGCGGTGGTGGAAGTTTCTGGTAGTTGCTATGTTCCCGATCCTCATGGTAATTGTATCTTGCCATTTGCTACTTTACAGGGGCCAGAGTAATGTTAAGAAAGTCCACCTGTGTAATATGATATATATATAAAATTATTTATATATAGGAATTTATTTATGTATAATTTCAAGCATATACAAAAGTGCACAGGTGTATGATCAACCTTGACATACTCATTTCTCAGTTTCACCAAGTACCTCAACTCACTGACAAATTTTTTTATCCACATTTCCCCAATATTCTCTCCCATTTCATTTTATTTGAAGCAAATCCAAAATATTATTATTATTTCATTGGTAATATTTCATACATAATATATTTAAAATAAGGAATCTCTTATAAAATATAGTCATAATACCATTATCACCACTTGAAATTCTTAATATCCACCCAATTGCTTGTGCCATGAATCTAATATATGATTACCTGTGCCATGAACCTGATATACAGCAAGAAGTTCAACATTGATTTATATGCTTCAATTGTTTCCACACTTTTATGACTCCTTTTTTCATTTTCGCTTTTCTATGAAATGTTGCTCATAAAAATGAATGGTTACTAATTGAATTACTTCTATATTTTTGACAAGAAGAATTTGAAATAGACCCGAATTCAGCCCTTATCTCCACTATCTTTACTGCCTTTTGTAAGTATTCTTTACCATTTTTGGTATTTTAATTTCACACAACCTAGTGTAGGCTGTGTAATATTTACTATTTAACTCATTTCAGTACAGTAAAAAGAATTACAGTAAAATGTACTACAGAGAATATGTATGAGGTTTTGCTTAATCAATGCCATAAATATTCTTGCAAATATTTTCAAGATGTTTGCCAGTTCCCTCAGAAATAATTTACCCGAAGGATGATGAGTTTTTGCTTGTCTGATTTGTTTGTAAGGTTCAGTTTATTTACTGAGGATTATCGATGTATAGTTACCAGTAAATTTAGAAAATGTCCGGTAGCTTGCATATTTACAAAAAGTCTTTCCCCATCATTCATCATCCTCTAAACACATCCTGACCACCTTTGCCATCTTCGGTTTTGAGCAATTGATTTTCAGAAGCACACATTTGAGGGGAGTGTGAAGGGGAGGTCGTATGAGTGTTCCTGTTTTTATGAGTCAATAACTCACCCCAATGAAAAAGACTTAATTTCATCAAGATAAGTAAACTGTCCTTTTAAAAGGCTAAAGAGAAAATACTTTACATTTGTTCTAAATAGTTGCATCATTAGATTTTCTTTTTCTTTCTTTTGAAAACACTTTATTTTCCCAAACTGTACTGTTACAGAGAAATCAAAATTTTCACAAGCCTGATAGAGAAAAAGAGAGAACAATTGGAATCAAAGGTAATTCAAGTAGGAGATCAGTGCACAAAAGTCTTAAACCTCATAGCCTTTAACTCTTTCTGGGAAATAGCAACAACAACTAAACAAAATTAAAAATCCTCAAGAAATATTTTTTCCAGCTGGAAAAATAGAAAAGTGGTAAAGGGAAAAAAATCTGGGGTGAAAGTGTGACATCTTTAAATTCTTAATGGAAAAAATATTAGTTGACTGTAATATTAATAGAAATACCTCATTTTATCCATTAAACAATAAAGTTGACTTTTAGATGAGACATTTGCTTTACATGAATCTTGGTAATGTAACGTGAGCTCATTGGTGGAAGCACGTCCCAAAACTAATGAAACCTGAATCAAATTTGCAGTGTTGGCTGAGGGCTTGATTATGCTCTTTAAGTGAACAACATCAGCTGTTCTTTTAAATATTTTTCCAGAAGAAAAGTCAGAATATATAATTGCAGGACACACAGATAATCTCTTCCTGTTTATTGTCTTTACACTAACTTTGCGACTCTCAGTGGCAATGGAAAATATCAAATGTCAAATCTTTTAACAATAATAATTCCATTCTTCTTGGTTGATTCAGTCTGCCCCAAATAAATCCTACAAAAGGGAAGATGCTCTGTCTAACCACAGCATTTTCTCTTACTTAAAAATATTTCTATTTTCCCTAATACATGCATTGTAAATTTATTTACAGAAAATTAGAGAAAGTTGAAGCTCTTAGAACTCTATCCAGAGCCAACTCAGAAAGAAACGTGACGCATCTGTTTCTAGAAACCGACATGTATATGAATAAAATAGAATCTTGTCTATGAACTGTGTTATAGGACCCTTTTAAAATTCAATGTGTGATTGCCCTATTTCCATGTTACACTTATGATAATTAATCTTGGCAATGTGATGAACCCAGGTAAGCGAATGTTTCCCCAGTATTAAAATACTCTCATAAGGTGAATTTTAACTATCTTCAGACATAAGGGAATCCTATCTAGTTATTTAGAACTCTGACAAGGAAATGATAATAATCTGGTAATGGCATATCACCTAATATCTTCCATGTGTCTGCACCTGGATCATTTCTGGCAGAGCTCAGTGTATACTTTTGGCTGCAGATGCATCTCAGAATACAATTTAATCAGTGGTTCAAATCCAGTCACCAACTCCTATCATTCTGCCTCCCACAAGTCTCTCTAATGCACCCCATTGTTAATCCTTCTTCAGCTGAGGTGTTCTTCAGCTCTCACCCGAACTGTAACTGGAGTGGCCCTCTGAGACATCTCCCGTGATACTTAACTAAATTAAACGGATCTATCTTCCCCGAGAGCAAATCTTTGTATGGCTCACATTCAAGATATTCCACGATTTTGTTTCACCACATTTGATCAAATTTACTCCCCTCAATCTTCCTCTTTCCCACCGTCACCTGTGCAGACACACACACACACACACACACAAAACCACCAGCCCCACCAGCATACATTAATCCCAATCCTCCATAATTTACCAAAGACCATTATAATAACCTTTGAAACCACCTCAGTTTTCCAGACCCCTAAAAATATACTCACAAAGTTTTATGAGTATTTATTGTGCCTGTTGCTTTCTTTCTAAGCTATGAATTTCATGAACGTGTTATCATGTCTTAATCTTCATTTAATCAGCTTGATAAATATTCATCAGAGTGAAATTAATTCTAACAGACAAATCTATGTAATATAATAAACATTCAATAAGTAAACTACAAATATTTAAATATTCACTGCATGTTCTCATTTCAATTTCATTTAACTTTATTGAGAGTTGTGGTCAAACATTCGGAAAAAAATAAGATCTTAGTTCATTCAATACAATAAAATATATTCCAGATACATTAACAGTGTAAATAGCTTTTTAAAACTGTAGAAATACTAGAAGAAAATAAGAATAGCATTTACATCATCTTGGAAGTGAAAAACATGTTTCTAAGCAAAGATTTGGTTTTTCCAATTTTTCTAGCTTTTAAAAAATACTCTAACAGTGCTAACTAGTGTAACTTTCACTCATGATCAAAATATTTCACAGCTATATTGCCTAATACAGTAGATACTAGTCACACATGGCTACTGGGCTCTTGAAATTTAGTTAGTAGTTTGCAAGAGTGAAGTATTAATTTTATTTAGCTTTATTCAATTTAGTTAGTGAACTTTTTTTTTTTTGGAAACAGGGTCTTATTATGTAATTCAGGCTGTCCTTGAACTCTCAGCAATCCCAAGTGCTGGGATCCCAAATTCTGTAAATCCCAAGTGCTGGGATTACAAGTGTGCACCACCACACCCAGCTAGATGTTGTTTTGAACACATAGATATTTAGATTCAAATAAAAATCTCTAGAAAAATGTAAAAATAGGAACTATAAATTTAGAAGAAATTATTCAAAATACATATCTTGGTTAATATATCCTTAAAGTATAATGCATTCTCTTCCTTACAAATTAGTTTTTAAAACTCTCTTTTGGAAGCATATGATCTCAGTTGACATACATAAGGAGAAATAAAAATGGCCAGCAAATACATGAGAAGCCCTCACAACACACAAGTAGTCAAAGAAGTGCAAATTAAAATAATATACTGTACTCTACTGACTGTCTGGCTTCCGTTTACCAGACCCCTGCTGTCTTCACATCATTCCCATTAGATTTATTAATTCTACCACTTTCTTAAAAACATTCTCTTCATCGATCAATCATTTTTCTGGCACTACCTGGGAAAAGTCCAAACTTGGATGAATTCAGCAGTGCACAACTGAACTACAGAACACACATCGAAACCCAGACCACTGCAGGGACACTGGAAACATGGCCAGAGGTGTTCTCACTGCTTCAACTTCTGCACAGCCTGGTCACCCTTTATGTGATCTTACCAAGTCTGTTTTCCTTACTGTCCTGTACTAAGTGTCCTCTGTCTTTCCTAGTCATGCTCTCAATACTCCCGAAGAGAATTAATCAGTTATTTTGTAGAATGTCCTTCAGTTTGGTTTTGAATTATATTCATTTCATGATTGAAATTTGAAAAATACTTGCATGTTGGCGAGAATAGCATAGAAATGATATCGTGCCCTTCTTGGGGCATGATATCAAGTGATCCATGATATCAATATGTCAGACAAAACTTTTTGTCAGAATTCTCTCTCCTCACTGACTCCGTTTCATCTCTTCTCTCTTGCTTTTTAATCCATTACTCACTGGCTTGGGACAGTATAAACTGTCCTTTTTAAGACACCACAAGCTCTCTAGTTATGCAATTTAAAAGAAACTCCTTGGCCCTTTGCTCCTGCACCATATGGTAGCCTAGAGGGTGCTGAGTACTCTTATCCCACAGTGCTGCAGCTGCCTTACTTATCACTAACTTTTGAGTGCTTTCCTTAGAGCCCTTCCCTGGCTCTTTTTTTGGTGTAAAACTTCTAAATATTAAAGTACTTATTTCTAACTACACACTTTCCTGGATAAAATCATCTACCTCTCTGGTTTATTTGCCATCCTTACACAGACATTTGCCATATCAATATTTTTAACACAGTTTCCTTCCCTAGTCTTCAACTCATCCATACAACTGTATTCCAAGCTTGCATATGGGATTAAGATATCCCTTAAGATTCCTCTAAGATAGAGGAATCATAAACTGAGCGTATCTCCCAATCGACACTGCTAAAACCCTAAAGTTCAGCCCCATGACATATGGTTTACTTTACAATTCAGATGACCCTACACACACCAAGAAAAACCTACTAAACCACTCTAGATGTCAACACAACACACTAGAGAGTATATCAAAAAAGTTATGTCCCACCCAGAAAACCTAAGTTGCTCTGGATATAAACCTCACAAAGAAGGGAGTAAGTCAAGAAGGCTATCTGTTCTTTGAAATAAAATTTTACTAATGCAGACTATGATTATATCAGACTTTGTGGTAGCCACATCACATAATTAATACATACTGAACTGACTACAGAAGGAAAAGTCCCTATTTAAATATAAACATATCATTCTCACTGTTCTCCCAGTCTTGTAATTTTACTGATAAACTTTAGGAAAAATAATGTCACTCTGTTAAATTTGATCCATCACTCCAGTCTGATGTACTTAAAAATCCAAATGCAGCAATTGAATTAGTCATTAAATAAAGGTGCACTGAGCAAGCTTTAGCTCTGCAGCACATTGTGAGGACCTGGAGATGGAGCAGTGGCATAGACTGCTAAGTGTGTCTTCAACCCATTCCTCTCTCCTTCCACAGTACTGCAGTTCCATCCGGGGGCCTCGTCATCAGCTAGATGTAACACCATCCAACAGAAATATAATGGAAGACACATATGTAATTTCAGGTTTTTAGTAGCCACATTAATTGCAATAAAAATAGGTGAAAATAATTTTAGTAACATACCCTGTTTAATCCAATACAATCCAAAATATTATCATTTCAAAATGAAATTAACATAAAATTAATGAACTATTGTTCATTCTTTGTTCACTGCACATCTCCGTTCAGACAGCCATATTGAAAAAGGGCTTGGTAGCCTTATATGGCCAGCGGCTACTACACTAGATAGCTTTGAGGTGTGGAGACTGCATTTCCCAGAAGGTATTCTTGCTCACAGAATATGAGCGGAAGTTATACTTGCAATTTACACTTCATGTGTTTAAAAGAAAATTATTGGTGTCTTTGGTATACTAGTTTAAAGTGTTAGCCTAAAGAGTTGAACAGGCAAAAACAGCCAAGGCCCTGAGTTTGCCTTTCTTTCCATCTGCAAGTTTGATAAGCATGTCTCTTTTATATTCATCTAAAACATGATAAAAACTCAGCAAAAAAGAAGAAACAAGTAAGACAGAACTCTGCCACACACCACGGGAGCAACCTATTAGTCGGGAGACTTCTGATACAGTTATTTAACTGATTACTAGTTAGAAGTTAATCTTCTTCACAATCTTTGTATTGAGCTCATAGTTCTCCAAACTGTCCCACCATATGGCTGAAGGATGAGAAAAATTATTCCTTTGGCCCCACTGCGTCTACAGAGTGTCTCCTGATGTTTCTGAGGTGGTCACACCACCGATACAGGAAGTCATTCACAGAAACCCACCAGTGATGACTCCTGTGTCATTTTGTACCAGCCACACATCTTGAGGATGTGTGTCGGTGAGTGAATTACTGAATGATTGACACGGCAACATAGAGTTGGACGGAGATCGACTGAGCATTTCCAGGTTTCTCATCACCAGGGGATGGTGGATGTCTAGGATTTCTCTACAGGATCACAAGGGTGGGGAGAAACACAGGGAATATATTTTAAATCTATATTTGCATAAAACAACATTTTGTGTAGAATGCAAGTTGAATATCAATAAGTGTAGGACATCAGAAAATGCTTTCAATTTTTACATAAAACTGCAGAAACTGTTATTCATATTAGGACATATGAATCAGCATCATTATTGTTATTGTTTCTTAGATTCGGTAGCTACTAATTTAAGTTTCTTGGGTTGCTCAACCCTTATTTAATCACTTCATGTTTTCAAGGGCAGAGAACCTGGGTTTATTAATAGTAAAGGCATGTTGCTAAGTCTTCTCCAATTACTGCCTTAACATTGTGTCGCAAACAAAAAACATTTATTTGTACGAATATGTCACATGAGGAAAGAAAGGATTCAGAGTCAATGGTAAATAAAAAATCAATAAATAGAACACTTTTGCCTCTAAAAATCTGTTGATTAGCTTCTCGGGAAGGCATTACTAGGTAATGAGGACAGCTTTCTCTCCCACCACTCCCTTCCTGTTGACTAGAGAGCTCTTGTGCATGAAGGATAGTACAGGTCACAGAAAGGACTTTGCAGTTTGGTGTGCCCACATATCCCATTAGAGGGCAACAGCTGGAGTATAGATAGTGGCTTAACCTCTGCCAGTGTCCCTAGTGTGCATCATCCATTCCTTCTATTTGTCAGATCACAATTGTGACCATTAATGTTATCCCTCCTAAACAGACTAGATCCTTCAAAAAATAAAGAGTATTCTCACAAGCAAAAACAGGAATATAAGGTGTTTTATTTCCTTTACCTTCTCAGTAACTAAGAAATATTTTGAAATTTTTCATTCTTCACGAATTGTTACCAGTCCATTCTATTCCTCCTTAACTCATGTGTAGTGGAAGTAGAGAAAATAGCAAAGTCAGCCAAATGAAAAGGAGGAATAGATTCATGACAAGTTTCACAGTATCAGACTTTCACACAGCATCCTCTTCCTCAGGAAAGCAGTTTGAAAGCAGCAGAATTCTGGGAGAACGCGTGACGAAACTTTTCATGTCTGTTGCTGTGTCAGAGTTTATAAAGTGATTGCCCAAATGTGAGCTTCTCAAAATGTACAAATATTCAATGAAATACCATTTTCTTTATTACTATTGAAATAAATAGGAAACCTATGGTTTAGAGGAATTGAATTTCTTGGCCACATTTAAAAACCAGTAAGTTGCAGGTTACCCAGATCTCTCAAATCGGTTCCAAGTTCTTGCCACAAATAGCCTCACAAAACTGCAAAAAGACAATGCTTTGAGAAATGTACTTAAATACTATTAGAAACCCTAGTAAAATGACATAATGACACCAAGAACAAATTCTGAATTTTTATCAATTGGCCACTTATGAAATGAAGCCTACATACCAATTTTTAAAATTTTGAAACTGTTACACACAAATGATATGTGGAGAGGAAAAATAATTCCTTGACTATAATACACGTGAGTTATTGAACTTGTTTACTCTTTCATTGTGAGAGTTTCTATCACCTGAAATGTGGTAGAATATATCCTGCGCTCCTTTTCAAGTATGAAAGCCACTTCAGTAATGAAGTACAGGCCTATACAACCTTACAAATCCATATCTAAACATTTATTGTGGACTAACTATGAGTCAAAGTCCAGTGAATCTCAAGCTTGGGCCAGTCGTGACTAGAACTTCAATCACTGTCTCTCTTTGGTCCAAGTGCTGATACACAGCACCATATCATTTTCCAAAAAACTGCCCTAGTGGATTAGATCCCTGGTCCACTTAAGCCTGCATTTTGTCTTGGCAGTTGCACACATTAGAAACAAAGATTATTTTATGATACCAATTTCACAATTTCTTCCATTCATCTTATTAATTCATAATGAATGCCTTTGCTTTGAATTCATTTGAGCCTTATTTAAAGCCATTGTGTATTCCGCATCTAATCTCAATTACCATTCAGCCAACAAAAAGAAACATACACATAAATGCTACAAAGTTGAGTTAGAATAACAACTTATTTTTTCTTCTCTTATAATTAAATAATTTATTTGCCTACATGTTTCACTTTTTAACCTAGACAAATGTGTTACTAACAAACATAGCAATAATACTATGAAGATACTCAATAAGAAACTTCTATTGTAAGAAGGGATGAGGGAATAGCCGCGGACTTTGAATTCCTAAAAATACTTGGGAAGAAGCGTGCGATTTTCAGACTTTGGTCTTATGCAAATCACTTTTTTGTTAGTTCCTTTTCAGAAACTTTTTTCAGTTATTCCCTGGATACCAGTAATAATCAAGAATTAAAAGCTACAGCATATGCTGAATAACTGAATCGCCCCATAAATCATATTTACCACCATTTGCTTACATGCTGTTTTAATTTCAGAAAATTCAATGACAGTTCATGAATTTTGCAGAATATCAAGAATATGACATGATCTTATGTTGAAGACTAAAGGGATGCTGTCAATTTTAATGTGTACTGGGAGGTCATGTGATATTCTCAAATTTAATGCCAAAGCAAATTCAGTTAACTCTGCAGAAACATAAGGAGTCTTGCACCATCAGTGTTTCGGCTAGCCAAGGGCAGATTAAGAATCAGGACAATTAAATCCAATGCCTGAGTTGTGCTTTGAAAACTTTTTCACACCAAATGCAGCTGATAGAAGGACTTGCTCCGGGGATATGTAAGGAAGGATAGAAAAATAGCTGATAATAGGCAATAAGCACTACAATAGAAAACTCAAGACAACTATCTGTAAAGACTAATAATCTCTGAGGATTACTCTTTTCATTTTTTTGGTCTTCATTCTTAAACTAAAAGATAAAGCTGTTTATATGTCCAGGTAAAGGAGTTTTCCTTAGGATGCTTGTTGTTTGAGCTGCTATAAGAAAATACTGTAAGATGGAAGGCTTAAACAACAGTCACTTATTTCCCACGGTTCTGGAGGCTAAAAAAACCAAGATTAGGATGCAAAGTGGTCAGGCTCAGGTAAGGACCTTCCTCTAAGGACCTTCCTCTTGACTTACAGACACCTGTTTTCTTGCTGAATTACATGGTAGGGAGAAGACGCTCTGGTGGTCTTTCCATGTCTTTATAAGAGCACTAATCCCAACATAGGGCCTCCTGTCATGACCTAGCCAAGATCTGCTCATTTCCAAAGACCCCCAACTCCTAGCACCATCATACTAGGGATTACAGCTTCAATGTTCACATTCAGATGGAAACAAATATTCAGTCCAGGAAACTGGTCACCAATGTTTAATATTTCTCAAAAGCACCTGGGGAGATATAGGAAAAATGCAGATCATCAGTCCTGTAACACTTTTGATTCTGATTCATTCCACCTGGCTAGGAAATACTATCAAAAGGAATCAGGGGGATTTCTGAGAAAAGCATCCATGGCCACAGTGTGAGATACTGCCCTCAGCTTAGGTGAGTATTGGAAAAAAGGGATTGCCCACAAGTCCCTGTGCTATGCCTAGAGGAGGGAGTGGATGTCCAGAGATCAGACTGTCCTATGGATGATAAGGACGAGAACCAGAAAATGCCAACAAAGGTACCTCTACATCAATGTAAGCCAAATAGTGCTTGATTTCTATAATATATGTGCATGCACTGTCCAAATCCCACTCCCATTTCTATAGCCCTTGGAAAACTATCATAGAGCTTAATTCTTAGGATATGGAAATCAGAAGATTTAACATCTTCAAAGTATATTGCCACACACATATAATGTGGACTTTTAAAATTATTATTATTTTTAAGCATAAGAAGTACCAAAAAAAGAATGATAACATTGAGAAAACTGAAGTTACATTTTTTATATTGTATATTTCCTTACAAAAGTTTAATTTGTCCCTTAAAAACAAAAGCCTGAGACTACTGCTGTTTCAAGTAAAAGAAAAATGAATGTCACTATAGCTCTATTTATTAGTAAATTACTTCTATATTGAAGGTACTATATTTTAGATGAAAAAAGAAATATAATTCCTATAGGCCACTCCTCTTTAAAGATAAGAGCCTCTGTGCCACCAGCTAAAACCGACCAACGCATTGATGCATCTGGTGAGATGTTCCTGGGTAGATGCAGGTCTTGGGAAATATAATGAAAATCTATTAGCCAAGTTCCAAGTGGCCAAGAATTTGTTGTCACTGGTCTATTATAGAACAGTTGTAAAAGCATAAAAATATCTCCATAGTGATAAATGATTAACTATTGTTAAATTATATTGAATACGTAAATCTTTAAATGCATATAACACATTTTATTTCTTTGAAAACATGAAGTTTCCTGAAGATTAAAATTTATTAATGGATTTTGGTCTCAGGTGATTTGTAAGTACTTTCTCAAAATGCTATTTGATATACAGAACCTTTCAGGAAAAAAAAATGTGGAGAATCCTTTCTATGTGTCCTAACTGCCCCTGTAAAACTTTGGGATGTTAATTCACAAGACAGAAGTATAGGTTGTTTTAAAGCAAACTTCAAAGTGAATACATCTGTCTGCTTTAAAACACACACACATGCTCACCTCTAAAAGGAATGGGTTATCTCCAAGGGCAGAATACTTGCTCCACATCTAGATGAAAGCTGCTAAGACTGATGGATGAGAGTGGAGACAAGGGAAAAAGCCGACAGTCAAGGGCATCATCCCATATCTTTAAAAAATTCCTTCTTTGGTCAGCACATTCTGTTTGGACCAAAAGCATCATTCAACCACGTGTTTAATATAATGAAGAAATTATGCCAAAATCTAAGCAAAATTTCCTATTAAAGGAGTTCACAGAGACTGAAACACAATTTTCTTAGAACTTCATATTAATTTCCTGGCCAGAATCATATTATGTTCCCTCAAAATATTTTTTTAAAAAATTGAACAAGCCACCATTATGGTAGCCAATAGATAAAACTTTCATATATTCAATGTACATAAGACAAATGGTATATTCAGACATTAGGTGAATAAATAAAGCCAAGAAAAACAAGACTTCTATAGGAGAACCAGAAGCAGAATGATGTATCATGGCAATAGCCACTGACATTATAAGCAGAAGACCCGGTTTAAGTTGAATCAAGTCATTCCCTTAACTCTTGTGTAGCAATTTCATCACTTACATGAAATTCGAAGTCCATGACAGGGCCCTCTACATCTAATGAACTGTCTTCTCGGTCTTTCTCCAGCTTCTACCATGTACGGCCCCTCCACACCCTTATCACCCTTGTCCCCTCCTCAGTCACCCCGGCCTCCTCTCAGCAGCTCCCGGATGCACCTGCTTGCCTCCTGCTCAGCTTTCAGATTTCAGACTACATGCACTCCTTCCACACAGACCTTTCCTAAACCACATTCCTAATTTGGTAAACTTTATATTTTCAAAGTTTACTCTACTTTTCCTTTGAAATGTTTACCAACAAATATGATTATATATTTCTGTAATTATTTATTTAATTTCTCATGTCTGACCACAAGAGTACTGAAGGATTACATACAATAACTGGGATCTAGTAAAAACAAAATAAAAGATGTTAAGTTAATGAAATCTCACTACTGGAGTTTACTCATTATGTTACTTACACAAGTCACTCAACTTCTCTGAATTTAATATTCTTATCTGAAAATACAGGCGATAATTAAACAATTCTATACTGTTTAGCATAGTAGTGTTATAGATACAAAACATTTTGCAAACTGGAAGGTGCCACTTAAATTTAAGGTATTATCGTCTTTGTTACATCAAAATTATAGACCAGAGAACTGTTTAATCAACTGTTATATTCTTCATTTAGGTGCTTTAACACTCCATAGACATATCCAAAAAGGCCTCACACTTAGTCCTAACACAGCTTGGTACTTCGGGAGCAATATAGACTGTGAATAACAAAAAATGATTCTTTGTTACTTGTAGCTAAAGTTGATAATACATCAGGTATATCAAATTCTTGACTGGGACTATTTCCTTTAATACAGTTTATGCTAAAATGTCACTCAAAAAGATACTGTAATTGAAAAGAAAGTTATATGCTATTATCCATTTGTTTCTTTTTTGTAAGAATCTTTTTGGTTTTATGTCTTATAATCTGAGTAACTACTTTGAAGATAATATACACAACATATTAACTATTGTTATTCTCTTATTATTTTGCTATGAATTTTATTTTTCCATAAAATAAAAAAGAAGATAATTGGTGTTACTTAATTTTATTTTTGTGGACTATTTCAGAATTTAGAAAACAACATAAAGTACACGCCACCTTATAGGCCAAACATGCATTCATATTTACAAGTGTTTGAAAATTAAAACTGTACTTAACTTTATGGGCCAAGATGACATAAACTACCAATCTTGGTTGAACTCACTGTCTGAGTCATTCTTCCAAGAGTGAAAATCCATTCGTACAGACCTACGCACAGACCTCAGTACATTTCCTCTCCCAATGGCAGGGTGAAAGGACCAATGTCCAAGGCACTTTTTTTCAGAGTGAAAGGAGCCAACAAGTGCTGGATAGAACTTAACTGTGGTCTCATCTTTTCTCACCTTAACCTACTGACCTAACGGGCTCAGACAGCAGATTTGTGATGCTAAAAGAATTTACTCCTGCCTGGATATTTTAGGGATTTGACTCCTGTCAGGTACTGCAACAAAGTCAAGTGATTTCAATTTACCAGGCAAGGACAAGAAATGGTTTCAGGAAAAAACAAGGTGATGAACTATTGAGCATTCAGTTCATTAGCTGTCATCCATCGTGACATCTTCATCTTTCAAGCAGTACTGCAGAAAATCAAAGACTTGTAGTGCTTCCCTTAAAAAAAATCCGAGACGGAAGCCATATCCTCTTAAAGTTAAAGGGACCGTGAAGGCTATTTCAAATGAATTATGAAAGATAACCATTGCTTCAAAAGTGAAAATCTTGATAGATACTCAATAGTATATACTACCTGTGCCTTAAAATACACTAATAAAAAAAATAACACCACTAATATATGTACTAGGTGAGCCAATGGAGTATTTTAGCTTATTCTAATTTGATGTGTTCCGCATTTTAATACACAGCACTAGTAATATGAAAAATAACTGACCTTTCAGAAAAATCTTGATAAAGAAAAGATCCAAGAGAAAAAGTTGTGCTCCTGAAAAATCAGCCAATAAAACATGGGCAATAAGAGTCCAGTGACACAGCCAAGTATTGCTGATATCACCTTTCTTCTTTCATTTCTCTTCTCTGCCTGCTCAGCACTGAGATACTGAAACTACAGTTTTTCTGCACTTACATGCAGAGTTTCCTGGAATTAGAGTAAGATAAGCAACCAAAGATGTTAAAGAAGCCACTCATAACCTTCTATGGCCAGCAAGGAGAAAGAGCTGTACCATTTCAAGTTCTTAGAGACACTTGGAGATAAGGTGAGATGAACACCAAATTCTACTTCTATCTTCCACAGAATATTTAATCATCTCCAAGTAGTAGTACCATGTTGTGTTTGAAACCTCCCTTCCTGAAACACTCAATGAAGATTCCTCCAGATCTGAAGACACTAACAAGCAAAGTGAAAGAAAACCAAGACTCTTTCCCAGGTATCCCACCTCTACTTAAAACATCTAAATCAGGTTGTGAGAGAAATTTGGAACTCACAGCCGGTATTTTATAGCAACTGGTCCACATGTTCTAAGACATTATTACAGACTATCAAAAGCTCTGTGCTCAAGTTCCTGGAGGAGAGCTGAGGTAGTATCCAAGTGCATGCTTTGCCCCTCAGAAAAAGCCCAAGGTGCAGGTTGTTGGATGGGCTGCCTCTGAAGGATGGCATTGGGTAATAGTATTAAGTTCCTACAGCTAAAACTTATTTCCAAGGACATTGGAAATTCTCCAATATATTGTTAAAATTCTTACTGCCTCCATACTGCTACCACCATCACGACTATCACCATACATGGCTTGATTCTTGTACCCGGGACTTCATGCATGGCAGTTCACATAACAACTGCAATGATACCTGTAATGACTAGATGAAATAGACTTTATTATTTTCAATCGGCAGATGAGGGAAGAGACACAGGTAACATGTTCTAGGTTTTTGCTATACAGAGCATGGTCCATAGTAGCTATGCATCACTGAGAACTTGCTAGAAATGTAGAATATCAGGACCAGCCTCCAGGTGACTGAATAAGCACCTGCCCTTTAACAGGCTACTCGGGTGACCACCATGTACACGAATATGCAGAACACTATTCTAGGTAATTGGAATAGCTGAGATTACAACACGAATGTCTCTAGGTCAAAGACTTAATATTAAAATAGCTCTCCTTGATGATGCGAATACATTTAGCATCGAGTACGTTTATATGTAGGTGCAATTTTTTTCTTTAGCTGTCAATATTTGATCCTAGGATTATGCATTTCAGAAAAGAAACAGGTACTCACAGAAGATCTGGGAATCACAGAAGTGGAATCTCATATGGAAGCAGGAGAGAACCACCAAGAAAGGAAACTGGACTGAAAACAATCTCTCCAGCTTGGCTTGACTCTGCCACCAGAAGAGCCCAGCTCACCCGAAGTGGTCTTGATCTCAAGTAATCCTACAGGGAAGCTCGAGAGTTTTTAACTGCATTATGCACAGAACACCTTCTCATGAAGCAAGCTTATCAGAGCCTACAAATAAGGACCAGAAATGTTCCTAGCTAGACGCACAACTTTATCTAGGACAATCAGCTCAGACTGAGCTTCCCAGATATAAAAACTCTTTCACCAGGTCTGATAAATGGATATATCTGTAGGTCTAAGACATTACTTTTAAATTCAATTTTAATTTTATCTACCGTACATAACATACTAAACTATATTGACCAACCAAGCATCCACTTGGGATCTGTATTGAGGGTATCCAAGTAGTTAAGTCATTAAAATATGTTATTTTTATGTAAATTAGCATGTGATCTTCAAAACAGTTTCCCGTAAACTTAAGTTGGTTAAACATATTTGTTACGGTGTTATGCTGTCAAATTTTCCAAGATAAACTTTTTGTTCTCAGAATAGAAAGGTAAACTGCAGGTCACCTACAATTTAAGTTATCACAATTAATTAAGTTAGCTCTAGTGTCTTTCACCAAAAACTGGATACTATTATTTTTCCTTCATTTTATATTAGAATATTTTAGCACGTGACTCATCATATGTACATGAGAAAAATTAACACTTAATGAGAGATTATTTTCCTCTTTCCTCGGAAGAGAATTAAGTGCTATTTTAAAGATTTTTTTCTCTTATTCATTATATTATATTATTATAGCTCTATGGCTCAAATAGACACTCGTGCTGTGTCACTAACTATACCTTTGGCTTTCTTTTTCTTTAAAAATGAATTTTTGGCCATGTATTTATCATTGTGAAAACTTCCAAATCCTAGGACATAGCATGATTTGCTAATGAATACATTTACATCAAGAAAGAAAAAAGAACTTTGTGCAGATTTCTAATATAAATGAAAGGGAATATAGGGCAACTCTTTTTTGAAAAGAAGATGACAATTTTCTATCAAATTTTCATTTTATTCTTTATTATTGTTATTACTATTTGGATTTTTGAGACAGGGTCTTGCTGTATAGTACAAACTGGACTCACACTCACTATGTAGCTCAGGCTGGCCTCAAACTTGCAGTGTTCCTCCTGCCCCAGCTTCCCTAGCACAGGGATTAAAGATGTTCACTATCACCCCCCAGCCAAACCTTGATTTTAATAGTGGAAAGCGTATACTAATTTTATGTCACAAATGAGATTAGAGTTTCTGTTTTTGTAATCAGTATAGTATTTGTTAGATTATTCTGTACTATAAGGAAGATCTAAAAATGTAATAAAGATAATACATTTCATTTTGTGTAAGTAGCCATGTATGTGAACATTAAAGGTTCTGACAGTACCTAAAAACAAAATTCTGTATTTTCTGTACCACAATAATGCATGCATTAGCACTGTGACAGCTTTAAAATCTCATAGAATAAGTCCTAACATGGACTGTATGATTCACTTTCAGGCCTTGAAAGCTGCTTAGTAACATTCTAGTTATCTCCTGCTTAGGAACATATTACCTCCAAATATTGCCACTTATAACAACCGCCACTTGATCATTTATTATAATGATCATTATAATTACATGGAGCAAGAATTCAGGAAAGGCCTGACTAAGCAATTTCTCTTTGCCGGGAGGCACCGATGAAGTCACCTGATAGTCTTCAACAGGAGCTGGGCTGACCTGGCCCAGAAAGCGCCTGCCAGCTTTGTCTGTGGAGTCTTCTGGAATCCTGGTGGGTATGGACACAAGAAGGAACTCAGAAGGACAAGTGACCACAGTGCCTCATGTGGCCGCTCCAACATAGTGGTCTGCGATAATCAGGTACCCTATCTGAGGCTCAGGGTTCCCCAAGAACACGCTCCGAGAGACCTGGACAGGAGGCATGGGGCTTCTTGTGAGTTAGTATCAGAAGCCCCAAAATACAACTTCCACTGTATCTACTGACTAAATGGAATGTGGATCCTAGGATAGAAGATGGGACATTAAGTAAAACCAAAAAAGATTAAATGAAGTATGACCTATAAGTTTAAACGAACAAACAAACAAATAAATAGTCGTTCATATTCCACATATTGCTGTGGAATACATGAAATAATTAATATGGAACATAAAGGAAGATTACACATATACACTGGCAGAGAAAAGGCTATGATCAACACATTGATTAACCATTCAAAATTCTGGTGATTCACCAAATTAAAGGAAGGACACAACAATTTGAAGAAACACATTTTTGAAAGGGGATAAAGGAGACGATATGCCCTGAAGAGAACGAAAGGCTCTAAACGTGGAGGGAAAGCTTCCATGGCACAAGCCTCACACCCAGCAGGGAACTAGGACAGCCTTGTATTGAAGGGTACCAGAAGGAGAAAGGAGAATGAGGGTTATCAAAAGAACATTTGAGAGACTATAGGATACTGAAAGCCAGGATGGGATTTTATAAGCTTTTTATCTGATCCTACAAGCAGATGATTTTTAAATCACAAGCTGCTGGAAAGAAGAAACATTCCCAATCAAAACAATGTAGTAAGAGAGAAACGATAATAAATGATGCCACTTACTTAACTTTGGCCAGAAGAGGCAGAGAAAAAGAGAGAGAGAGGGGAAGAGAAGATGGGATGACTGATGGAGGGGGTGGGAGAGTGAGAGAGAGGTTATATATCTATAGTAGGCAGAGTAATATGTCACTGGAGATTAACCTAGATTTTCCAGATAGACCTAATATAATCACAATGGTCCTTAAATGGGAAAGAGGGAGGAAAAGCCAGACATGACATCATAAGAAAGACTCAACTGATCATTGCTGGCTTTGAAGATGAAAGAGTACCATGACCCAAAGAAGGCAAACAGCCTTTACAAACAGGAAAAGGCATAACCATTATCATTATTATTATTATTAAGTTCTCCCCCACACCCTTGAGAAAGGAAAGCAGCTTCCTGACACCTAGATTTCAATTCAGTGAGACTCATTTCAAGTTTTTGACTTCTAGAATTTTATGATAATACATGTGTTGTGTGAAGGTACTAAGTTCGTGGTAATTTGTTACAGCAGCGACAAGAAACTAATACCATTGTGGGAATGTATGGGCCACTTGAAAAGGAAAAATAAAAGCATTCAAAAGCATTTGCAAATTGTTGTTCAAGGGTGATAAAAAATGATACTGAGGTTTACAAAAGCATTATAAAAGAAGACACCTCCTGAAAGAAAACTATTCATAATTCATAATGCTTGACATAACCTGTCAGGTTCTTAATAAATGCTCTCCATGTTGTGTTTGGGAAATCAGCCTCCCTCTTTATCTACCATCAATTTTGACAGATTCGGATTTCAGTAACTAGCTTGGTGCCTGATACATAGTAGAACTTCAAGAAGGAATAAATACATTATATAAGCTAAGTAGTGTTATAAAATAACAAGATTCATGATGACATATGGCTTGCTAGATTAGGTATGTTAGCAAAGGAAAGAAGAGAGAAGGGAGCTAAAATTATTTGGAATTAAAAAAAGAAATCAAATTGAGAGCCAAGTGAAAATGCTAATATATTTCTAGTGAGACATTTTTGACCATTGACAAAGCTTCTGAGTCTCACTTGGATCTTCATAACATCCTGCAAAATGCATGGCAAAGGCACAGCTGGACACCCACAGCTGAAGCTGGGCTGCTCTGGCAAACACAGAAGCCAGAGTAAATACTGTCTTGCACTAAGATGTGAGGAGGTGGATCAGGCATTGTAATTACCATTTGCTGTATATTTGGCATTCTTTTTAAAGATTTAATCATTTAGACGAACTTGGTATCACTAAAAAAGAAGTCAATATTTCTGGGAGCCAGGAAGGAACATCACTGATGTTTCCCTTCTGCTCGGCTGTTATGTGCATCTACAGAAAGACAACCTCACCTACCAGTTACTTATTCAAGGCAGCACAGATGAAGAATCATGAGCAGTAACTTCCTTCAGTTCATTTTTTTTTTCTAACCACATTGCATTCTCATATATTATTGATTAGAGAGTGATATTTAAAGAGGGCGGCAATTTATAAAACTGCACAGTAATCTTGTTGTATTATGTTAATTAATTTTACAACCAACACTCACCCACTGTCCTTTGTAGTGTATTTAAAGTATTTGTGTGCCAATTAACAATAGCCAAGGCAGACGCGAATAGTGGGTTTTACACAGGGACGTCTGTTAATCTTCTCCATTGCTATCTACTGATATAAATTATTTTAATCTGACTTCCTGGCATTAAGCACTGGTAAAGCTGCATTTTGAGACACTAATTAATGTACTATTCCTTTGAGGCACTGCCCCTAAAGCTTAGTGTACAGAAGGTCATTTAAAATTTGTAAAACTCAAGTACCTTGGCCCTATCAGAGAGATTCTAATTCTTTGAGTCTATATGGGGCATAGGAATATATATTTTCAACAAACTTTCTAGAGACTCTAATCTTTAGGGACAGGGATGTATAATCAGATCTATTTTGCTGTCCTACATTAAGTCTGGGTTTAGGGCTCCAACATACAAATTTGAAGGAAAGCAGGACACAATTCAGTCGATTGCACCTGCCTATCACAACTAGTGAGTGGAATCCAGATTTTGCACCCAAACTGGCTTCGACTCCAGAGCCCACACTATTTCCACCTTGCCATTCCAATCCTACCTTCCAATAACGGACCCTTGGATTGGCCACTTGAGACTAAGGCGTGGTGGTTGGTTAGGATGAATTATCGATCTGCCATTAACTGATAATCTCCTTTAATATAACCCAGATTGCTTCATTCTTTGAGGAATACATTATATTGGTTGACTATGACTACTCTGTTGCTGTAACTTTACTTAGAGTGAAATACTTCTATTAATGGGGAATAATGGTTCCAAAGATCCTTCAAGTTATCTTTGAAGCTCATCCCTGTTCCACTTGGCACTTTGAAGTGTGAGAACTGAAGGCATCCAAAGGCTGAGACAATGAGGGCTGAAATAGCTGAGGATCCTCGGACATCTTTGTTCCTACATGGACTCTCTACATGATCTCGCCTATGTGGTAGCAACGAGATGGCTGGACATTTTATCTGTCGCCTCAGGACCTCAAGACGTGTGTCCAAAAGAAAGAGCCAGATGGAAGCCATGCCGCTGTTTACGATCTCTCTCAGAATTTATGCGCCATTGTTTCTGAGCTTGTTACAAGCCTTTCCAGATTCAACAGGAGAGAATCAGAACATACACTTGACTTCTACATGGAGAAGGACACACTACTTGAAGAGAGCATGAGAAATAGATATATTACTGGGCCTGTGCTTGGAAGTCACCATCTGTACATATATCTTTTTGGCATCTCTTAGAGAATAAGAACAAAGGCACTGTGAGAGGTTTACAAAAACCTGGGAACATCTCATTTTCAGTTCCATGAAAAAGCCCACAGAACCAAAAGGAATTTTAGTGGGCATATTCAGTTGACTTCCCAGTTTCCTTCTCTGGGAAGCGTCCATACTCCATCCCCAGGGCTCTCACTCTAATGACCACTCATCATCTATATTATTATAGTTGTGAGCCTCCTGACAGCTATTTGCCCAACTGGCTGCAACCTCAACTGATGATCAAGCGTGGAGACCTAGCTCAACCACAGGCAACAGGAATCCATTCCTTTTTATTGAAACAGGGAAAAAGAAGGCAAAGGAGAGAAGGAGTCAAGTAAAGCAAATGAGAGAGAAGTTTGAGAGCAGGTGAAGAGAAGGGAATGGGAGAGAAAGGATGCTCTTTGGAGGGTTCAGCCTCTGATTGCCCCCCACGCCCCTGTGCCCTGCTCCATCCTCGGCTACTATGCACCACTATGTTCTTACACTGAAGTCCCTTTTTTTGCTACTTGCTACTCACTGAATCATAATGGTGTAGGTTCAAAATCTTATATCAAAGATTAGTTATACAGAATGGGCTATGAAATAAGTTAGTTATTGTTTAAGTTTTTCTGGATTCCAAGAACATCCTGATTCCATGCTTCCTAACATCTAGAAGCAACCTCTTGAAGTCTCACCCACCAGTCTCAACTTTTCTTCCAATAACATGGAGTCTCTTAAAGTGACCACAAATGAGTCAGGCAGAATTTTAATATAGTAAAAAAGTAAAGGGTAAGAGTAGGAAAAAAAAAAAAAAAACCCTCCACTATTTCTCTTGTTACACAGTACAGATCAAACATAACACATGTAACTAATGATGAAGAGAAAAGTTAATACCAAATTCAGCATGCACTGTCTTCAGAGATCTGATTCTTTAAAGCTTTGAAGGCCAGTCAGGTAACATTACTGTTAACAGAGAACAGATGAAAGAGACAGAAGAGGCACGTAGTACAGGGATTATTACTCATGGTTCATCCTTTTGCAAAAACCAGGGCTTGACTTTAAATGTTACGAAACATTCCATCCATCTGATTATTTTCTCTGACATCTTGCCTTTGAAAAAATGTAATGCTAGCACCACACCTGGGAGTATTAGCCTCACCTCTCTGGGCCCTGGAGGCCTGCCCCAGGCTGCCACCTCCATTTGGACTCCCCCTTTATCCCAGCGCCCATCTCTCTGACAGGACCACACAGCGCTCAGGAGCAAGTATTTCTTCAGCACTCTTTACCCAGCAATTAAAACAATGTAGACAATCAGTTTATCTCTAAACTGTCTGGAGCAACATTAGGTCATTTAAAGAAAGCCAAATCAATAATGTTAATCAATCACAAGTGGAGTGAACTCAAATCATAAAAATATTCAACCGAGTTAAATTTTGTCTAATTTTTATAAATGCAAATATACATATATGAACATATTTTAGTATAATTAGATAACACACATATATTCATATCCTGATTCAAAGATCAGTGATACAAGTAAATTAGAAGCAAGTCACACGTTATTAGATTAGGCAAATATAGCTCTTGAAAATTCTTTTAAAGAAAAACTCTTAATCTACTTCAAAATACTTCAAAAGGTTTATTAAATGTTGCAATTCCAGTACAAAAACAAGCTTTGATCTTTCTAGTTCAGTTCTATAAAACAATTTACAGTAAACACTTCTGCATTTTTTTCTTTTGTTAGCAAGGAGCAGGGTAATTTAATTGGGGATAAAAGATACTGAGCAATGTTTACTCACTGCCACCCGGCCCCTGGCAACAGTGGCCCTTCAAGCTGCTGACAGAGGAACTGCCACTGTCTTAATTCATTTTTTCAGTAATACATGCTGCCAGCCGTCTAGATAAACTTGGGTGTAATTATATTTTTAAAAAGGAAAAACAAAATACCATGCACTGATGTCTGCTCAAAAAAAAAAAAAAATACTGTAGGCCGCACTGAGCCATGCTGCATAAGACCTGTGATACTTGGGAACAGGCGCAGAGGATTGTTGGAGCAGAGCACTTCACAGGGCACAGAGGAGCAATAACAGCGAGTATGGCCCCATGGGCCTGAGCATACATCACGTTAGGCGTCTCCACCCACAAGTGAGGATGAAACTGGAAAGGGGGCACACGCCACTCACAGCGTGAGTATTACCATCGGCCCCTCTGGGCCCTGGCCCCTTCCCGCTGCCGTTTCCCACTGACTCCACAGTCGTCCCTGGAATGACAACGCAACACTCATGAGCAAAATACTTATTAAGCACTCTCTATGCAGGAGTTAAAACAAAAACCCTGTCCCTACGGAGGTAAGGGGAAAAACAGTTAAAACCAGTAAGCAAAATGTATCACACAGAGTGATATGCGCTAAAGCAAAAATAAGAAGGCAAGAAGTATGAAGAGGAAGTTTCCAGTGTGGAGGTTACAAGGCTGGGGAGGAACACCCTAAGATAACGTTGTAGTAAAACCTTCCGGAAAGTGAGAAAATAATGCCTGGGGAAAGAAAATACTACTTGGGGAAAGAGCGTTTGGGGCAGAGAAGACAACTGCAAAGGCCTTAAGCATAAATAGGTGATTTTCCATGTGTTCAAAGGACAAGAAGGAAGCCAGTTTAGCGGAAGCAGAACGGGGAAAGGTGAAGGTAGCAGGAGGTGAGGTCAGTAGAAAATCCAGATCAAACGTGTCTCAGGAAGGATCGTGTCTTTTACCTGAGAATGGGCGGTCATGCACAGGAAGTCATTTAAGGGTTTTCCGCAGATGGGTGGCACGATCTGACCTATTTTCTAACAAGATACTTCTGATTGCCAAGTTGAAAATTAACTGAAGTAGAGAAAAGGCAGGAGTGGGGAGAACAGTTAGGCGCCATTCCCCAGTCCAGCAGAGGGATGACTTGGGTGGCCTTGGAGAGGAAACAAATAGATTCTGGATATATTCCATGAGTGCAGCCAACAAATTTTGCTAAATATCGGAAATGGGTACAAAAGAGAGATGGGATCTATAAAAGACAAAGAAAGGAGAGTTTTGAGTCTAAATAAGTGGAAAGATGAGGAATTATCTAAACAAAGATGAGGAAGTCTACCCCAAGAAGCAGATTTACAGGAGATCATCAGGATGCCAAATTCAGATATATTTGGTATGAAAAGCCTGCTAGGGGAAGGTTTTCTAGTTTTCATTTCAATTCATTACTCTAAGAATTAGGGGCATAAACTTGAGAATACTCAGCATATTTATGGAACTCAAAGTCAAGTGATTAGATGAGATCAGAAATAAAGCAGCCCCCAACATCTATAAATGAGCCTCATACTACCAGCTGGGAGTTGGTGTTCTTTTAAGCCGAGCTGGCACTCACAGGTAGGCCCTGGTGTTCACCTGTTAACCATGAGTAAGTTCACTAAACGCCGACCTCAGACAAGGCTACTCTCATCATGATAGACGAGGACAAAAAGAGACCTTTGCATATTCACTGTCCTAACTTGCTTAACTAGTGACTAGTGCTTTTGTAACAACTAGAGCTTTAGCTTTTATCTCATCTGCTGTTCCCTATAGATAAGATTTATTGAGGTCCTTAATCATAAAGCTCTCAGACAATACCCAATCCAGAGTAGATCTTCTCCTCCTTGGACTCTCCCCAAAATCATACAACCAGATCTCAAATCTTATAATAATCTTTTCTAATGTCATCTTTCTCTGTGGTATGTGTTCTCTCTACTGCAGCAACTAATAAACCCAACTTAGCCATGGGTGTGTTGCAGGCACACTTTTCTGAAGAGCATGGAGGAGAGTAAATAAAAACAATAGAAGAGTGTTAAAAGCTGTGCCACGGAACACTGCAACATGTAAACATCTAGGAGATGGGGGTGGGCGGTAAGGATATTCAGAACATCCGGGAACATAGGCAGTAAACCAAGAGTGTGTGCTGAGCTGAAAAGCTGGGGGGAGATGAGAATGACCATCTGCATCAAGTGCTTTTGAGTAGTCAAGTAAAATGAAGACTAAGAGATTATTTGGGAACTTGGAAGTTATTAGTGACTTTGACACAGACAGATAAATGGTTGAAACAATGGTTGGTGTAGATTTAGGAGACAACAAAGAGAAATTGAAGGCAGCATATACCGGCAACCCTTCGAAGGTATTTTCATGTTAAGAAGAAAAAGGAAGCAATTTTCGGAGAATGAAGTGGCATCAAGAAAGGGCTTCATTAAGATGGGAGAAATAGTGTATTTCCC
>PVJO010007744.1:0-79871 GCA_004026905.1 Hystrix cristata | reverse complement strand
ATAAATGTGCCTCTTTGCTGCATGAACAAAATACCTTTTCGAAACATTGATTTGGGAATATCTGGAACAGGGTAGGTTTTGTAGGACATGACCAGGATGGTGATCAGCTAAAGGTATTGTCTGACAGCTTATGAATTTGTTAAGATGTTAATATTAGCATCAGGATTATAGGCTATAAATTTATTTTAAATATCTAAAAATTATTTCAAAAATAATTGGTAAAATACCACTGGTATGGTAAAATACAACATAAAAATGACCATTTAAACCATTTTTACCTGAGTTCAGTGGGATCAAGTACATTCCCTTGTTATTCAGCTATCACCATCAGCCATCTTCAGAACTGTTTTCATCTTACAAAATGGAGACACTGTTCATCTTTCTTCCCAGCTCCAGGCAACCACCATTCTGTGTTTATATAAACTTGACTACTCAGAGTACCTCCTCATATAAATAGAATCTTACAGCATTTGTCTTTTTTTTTTTTTTTGGTGATTAGTTTATTTTGCTTAGCATAATCTCTTTGAATTTCATGCATGTTGTATCATGGGTCAAAATTTACTTCTTTTTTAAAGGCTGAATAATATTCCATTGCTTGTATATACCACATTTTGCTTATTCATCCATTGATGAGCACTTGGGTTGCTTTTACCCTTTGGCTAAACATGGGTGTGCAAATGCTTCTTCAAGTTCCCGTTTTTAATTCTTTGGGATAAGACGTGAAGTTGTTGAAATGTGTTAATTTCATGTGTAATTTTTGGAAGAACATCCTTACTGTTTTCCACAGTGATTGTGCCATTTTATGTTGCCACCAGTAACACACAAGGGTTCCCATTTCTCCAAATCTTTGCCATTACCTCATATTTTTGTTTTGTAATAACCATTCTGGTAGGTGTGAACTGCCATCTCACTGTAGTTTCCACGTGTATTTCCTTAATTATGAAAGATGTTGAGCATCTTTTCATGGGTTCCTTGCTGAGCTTTATCACTGGAGTATTTATTTTAGCTAGACTTTGCACACAAGCTCTTCACGTGCATCATCTCCCTTATTCCCAGTTGCAGATCATTAAAACAGGCAGTTACAGTATTTTCATTTCATAGAAGGTGAAAATGGAACTCTGAGAAGTTAAATCATTTTTCAGACTCATGTAGACAGTAAGTGACTGAGCTGGTAAACTTAAGTTAGTCTTGCTCAACATTCTTGTGCTTGCTGAAGCCCTGAGCTATACATTTCCAGACCGCTTCCCTGCACTAAACTATATATCCCAGGAATTTGTCTACAGGTAACAGAAAATTTTCCTAATGAGGATTTGTTTTTCTTGCTTCATAAGTAGGCTGAAGGGATTCGGCTGCTTTCATCATCTTTGTGGCTCCATAACATTAGGGCTAACATTTCTGATTCTTGGAGTCTTTCTTTATGACTTTCTTGTGGCTTCTGGTCTGCAAAATAATGGCTACAGCTCCAGAAATCACATCCTTGATGAAGACAAAGAGGAATAAGGGACAAGCCAGCTGGGAATGTCTCTTCTTAAAATCAAAGTAACATTTCCTAGAATCCTTGAACAGATTCCTACAGATGTGTCAGTGGCTAGACGTAGATTGTATCACAGCCCCTCCCTAACAGTGAAGTTGGCAAATAGGTATCTGACTGTTCAAGTTCTGTAATGAGAGGCTGCAAGGGCCAAGAGAATTTGCAACAGTTTTGGGGCAGCCAGGTGGAGCAGCCTTCCATAGTATACTTTTCAGAGGAATTCATAAGCTGTTTCTCTCTACTTAGAATTCTAAAGCCAAAGTGAGAATAATTAAACACCTCTGCCTAATTTTAACTGGAAAAAAATTTTACATAAAATCCTTCTCAGATCCAGAAGAGCATGAACAATAATAATGAAAGTACCTAAAGAGGGATAAAAGGTTTGTATCAAATCACTTAGTAGATTGTAAAGGGTTGTATTCTCACTAGACTGGGATCCTTCTGGGGCAAAAGTTGTCTCTCATCATTGCTGGAATCCCCAGAGCCTTCCTTGCTGGAGCCTGAAACATCATGAGCAAAATAGTAGGTGATTACAGAATTGGCTGAAACAGCATTTTGATATGCCAGTGGTACAGATGCTTCCAGGACACTGAGCTTTCCCAGATGAGGCAGGAAGAAGCTCTCTGTGAATTGATTGAGTATGAGCTGGGGTGATGGATTATCTTTCTGCCCACATGTGAATAGAGCCTTTGGTATATTCAGTAATAATGCTATAGGAACATTTAAATCAAAATTTAATTTCTAGTGAATACAACTGCTGGCAGAAATCAGTTAGCCTGCAATGCTGTCTTTTTAAGATGGATCACCTGCCACGTGGCTGTGTGCTGGGATGTTGAACACAGCTCTGTGTAGTAAGATCAGTATCATGTGTTTATCATCCTTATCAAACACCATTTGCTGTCTGCCTGGGGGAATGGCGACTTGCCGCTATGAAATGTTTTTATGCTTTCCTAAGGACTTAGCTATTCTGGCCTGGATGGAAGTAGACACAGAGGACTTAAACAGAGATGAAGGGTACCTGGGAATCAAGAGAGAAAGGTGAGAGGTGGGGTCACAAATTCATTCCGAGAGACAGAACAGCCTGAGAAAGTTAGAATCCTCTGTATTTCAGGAACTGAAAGGACACCAATCTGAGGGAACAGAGTGGGTAAACAGGAAAGAAGATGATTGCTGGGAAGGGTTGGACCAGGTCATTACAGTGCTGTATCCCGTGGAGTACTTATCCTAAGAATAAAAAGAAATTACGATCAGATGTAAATGTGTGGAAGACCACATTTGCTACAGTGTGGTTGTGGTGGATTGACTCTGGTCAACTTGAGCAGGAACGTCCAGCTGGATGGAGTTAATGTGGTTCTGGGCACAGAAGAGCCCCCTGAAAATTATTGCCAACACGACATAAAGGCGAAAAGGACCAGAAGATAGTGGCCAGCTGTTTCCCAGGAGAAGCTCTCTTGTGGCTAGTTTTCTCGAACGGAACTCAGCTGTTCTCATCACAGAAGGAGCTTGGGGCCTTGTTATCATAGAGTATGGCTGCTATTCTCTGCAGGGGAGCTCTAGTCCTCATCTCTGCTGTGAGCGCCATATCCTGGTTCCAATATAGATTTCTTCAGCTTTTTAATGCAGACACAGATGTACGTGGGACAGTGCTGTGACTCCCAGCCCTTGATTGGATCTTTCACGTCTGCATTGCATACATAGACATTTGGCACTGTTCCTGCATTTGGCTTGTGTGTGAATGCTGTAACTTGTACTTTGTCCTGTATTAAATCTGCTCTCTTGCAAACCATCTACTCAAGAATAGTGACTAATACAGTGGTAAACAGGCTGGAAGAGAACAAGGGAAAGTCTGTCATCAGTCCATGTGAGAGCTGAGTTGGATGACAGCAGCAGCAGAAGAGATAGAAAGAAGTGGGACGGCTTGAGAGAGAGTCAGGAGAGAGAATTCACAGAATGTTGTGTTTTACACCAGTGTGGGAGAAGCAGGAAGCAGGAATAGTGAGGACAACTCCAATAATTTTGGTCATCTGTCTTTGAGAGTGGGATGGATTAGGGCCCAGAGAGGAGATGGAAATCAGAGGTTGGCAGCTAGACATAAGAAGAAACTTACTATGTAACTTGGATGGGACAGGCCTTTTTTAAAGCTCATTTGAGGAAGAATGTAAGATTTCTGCTCAATGAATAGATAGAGCCTACAGTAAGGATAAAGATGAATGCTACAAGCAGCACACAGGGAATTTAAATTCTGTGGAGTCTAGAAAACCAAAGTAAATCCAGGGACAAGCTGGGACTGGTTCTGACATGTTTTTCTCTGCTGGTTGATTGGCTGTGATGGCTTCACTGAGCTCCTTGTCTTTCTCTTTCACCCACCTGACTCCTCCAGTAATGGGGTTGCATCTTGGAAACTTTTCACTTAACAGGCTAGGAGCCTGAAAGCTCTTTGTTGTCTAAAGGACCCAGCTTCCCTCTCAGCCCCCCTCTGTCCACTGATCTCTCCACTTTCTTTCCCCTTCATGTGAGCCAACCTATCTGCAAGCTGAGTCCAGCAGGCCATGAAGAGATTGGTGCTATGTTGGCAGTGGTACGTCGTAACTTGCCTTACAAGTGGAAAACTGTGAGGCAGACAGAAATGGAAAACTTTTGGGCCTTTCGATGCAGATATCAGTAAGGGAAATTTGCTTCTGGCATGGTAAGAACTTACAGCATGTTACCCAGATGTGGCCAGGGTGGTACAACTTGCTGAGTTGCCCAGATGGACGTTACTGGTGGGATAAGGGGTTTCTAGATTCTGACCCGAATGGAGGTAGTAGTAAGACCACAGTTGTGGTACCCTTTGTATTGATGGGCATCATCTTCTGTGGAGGCATTCTGTGATTACCAAGTTTGGAAGGCACTTGTGTGAGGAAACTGGAGACACAGTGGAGAACTTGGCCCTTGCCTCTGTCTTTGGCTTCTGTGTAACCCTAGCACTGCTTCTTCCAGAGTGAACTAAAGGATTTAGCCTTGTTTTTATTAGGGCCTTGGTGAGATACGTGAGCACAGAACACACTGCCTTGGGGCCCAAGCACCAAAGTATCAAGTAATGCTGGTGAGAAGGAACTTCTTTCTATGGTAGCACAGAGCATAGGTTTTTTGGTTTGTTTGTTTGTTTTTGTTTTTGTTTTTTTTTCCCTTAAGGTAATGTTGCAGGAGATAAATCCTAGCATCTCAGTGGGTTAGGGAAACTCTGTTCCTTGGAGTCATCAGGAATTTATCCTCTTGGGGAGCCTTCTATCTCTAACACATGTCTGGAAAATGGGGAAAGGGTCAGAATGAAGAAGACAAGACATAGCTATTATGTAACCATTTAAACTTAGAAGGGACACCCACTGTGTTAGTAAGGATGAGTCCCATGCTCCTACCTAGATTTAAGGGGAACTGGGAAATTAGGTCCTTGGCTTGTCACCTGCTTCCCAGAAATACCTCTACATTATACAAGGGCAACACAAATCTTTGGTGGTTCACTCACTCTTGGTGCTACACACAGCAGTATACACCTTCTGGGAATTTCCTTGGAGACTGTACCCTTGGGAGAGATGTCAGCCTTCCCCAAGTATTGCTCCGGTAGAACATAGCAATAAGGGGGGCCAGAAAGGGAAGGATTCTTTGTGAGTTCATGTGTTTCCCTTCCAGGGCCTCCTGGAAATAATAGAATGAGATTTCTAGAAGTGGGAAATTTTACATCATGGCAACTCAGGCTACATATAGTAAAAAATTTCCCAGTGTTCTGTTAGGGGAGAGTATCCAAATTCTTTCATTAGAAATATCTTTGAAATATGTGGGAGATTAACTCATCAGGCTACCATTGTTAGAAATAATTTCTGATTGCCTCGGTTCTCATCCTGAACTCACAAGCAAACTTCTGATCTGAGTCCAGTACAAAGGGTCCTCCTTGAGTACGTGTCTGGCTCTTGATCATAGGTACTTCTGTGGTATTTTAATACATAAGTGGATGTTCTGAATTATAAATTGGTTTCACATTTGTTCAAAAGGAACGAGTCCATTCCTAAGCCCATCTCTACTGTAAAACTGAGCAGCTTGCATCTGGCTACTTTTGAAGCTCAGTCCAAAAGAGCCCTTATTTCTTTTGCCAATGTTCTGATATCCAGGGAGCGAATACACACACACACACACACACACACACACACACACACACACACACACACGCGTGCGCGCTTATAGTTGAGTTAGAGCTCCTGAAATGCTTTTCTGGTTGGATGTCCAGAATTCTCATTACTTCCCTCTGCATTTGAGAGCAAGTAGTCTATCTTATAACTGAATGGATTATGGTCGATACGTTAAAAGATTGTGCCATGATATGTATGTATGTATGTTTTTGTAGATATAAAAAGCAATAGTCAATCTCAAACTATAGTGACAGTTATAGGCAACTAAGATTTGTTGATTACTTTCTGTTGGCCAGAAATCTGAACTGATGTGCGTTATAATATATCAACTGTTGTCATTTTTACTTTTTGGATGCAGAAATAGGGCAGTTTTTCCGAGGTGGTGCTGTAGAGATGTGGCCACAGCAGGGTTGGAGCCAGATGCTGGGTCTAGCAACTGCCTTCTGAAGAGGCGCTAGGCCAGTTGAGGGCGGCTAGGAACATGCTGGTGTCTGAGTATTTGAACCCCATCAGTTGAGTGGTTTGACCTTACCCTAGTTCTACTGACAACAACTTTTTTTCTGGTTTTCTGAAATTTATCCTTAACAACATAGGGAGGGAACATATATCTCAAAGGGGTTTAAGGGTTGTAGGGTTTAACCTGAAGCATCTGTTGGAAGTGGGAAATGTCTTCAAAATATCTTTTAAAAAAATCTTCACAAAGTATGTGAAGTTGGTTTCTATTCTATAATATAGTATGACTGACCATACCAGCAATTCCTTCTTTCTAAATTTCCACATAAAATTGATGCACTAGAAAAGATGTGTGGTTATCAGGTAGCTTGCTGTGTTTGCTGCTCACAGACAGGGAACTGATATGGTAAACAGGTCTTAGCCGGAGGCGTGGCTTCTTCTCTATGTGGTTTGGTAAACCAGAGGTTACAGATGTCTTACCTGTCCGGGAACTGGGGTACAAACAGAGTTGACTGAATAAGCTTCGGTTCTCTGCAGAATTTCTTTTTATTGTTTTTCATCAGCATAATTAGAGTTGCGATTAGCTTCAGCAAATGTACACATACGTTCCTTTTTCTTTTCTTAGTTGAATTTGGCAGGAGAATTCCAGATCATTCTCTTTTTGAGGGCAGGTTGTGAGAGTGTTCACTTTGTGGCACAGATGGAGAGGTACACAAGTGAGCAGAGGATAATATGCAGTAGGATACATATGTATTGAATATTCTGCCATGTCTCTAGCATCATAGTCTTTGGCCATACCAGTGATTTTATGGGAATTCAGAAAATAAACAACCAGGGCAGATCAATAAGTACATTAGTAATAAATATCTCCACTAGGTAAGACTATCCATTGTATTAAGCCCATTCTTAAGTGTTGGTTTAAAATATTAGCTTTGTGAAAGCATTTGAGAAATAGTCAATAGAAACAAAGGACAACTTGACATCTTTATAAGTATATTTTTTATACTTACGAAGGTAGAAAGACTCTTTGGTAAACTTTTAGAATAGAAAGCTCATATCGATAACAGGGAAGACTTTTTAAAATCATTTTTTATTAAGGAATAATTTGCATGCAATAAAATGCACCCATTTAAATTGTACAGTTTGAGATTTAACAAATGTTTGCACCCATGTAAATCCCACCACACTCAAGATTTAGAACATTTCTTTGACTGTAAGTTTCTTCATGACCCTTTGCAATCAGTCCTTCAGCCCCAGGAGACCTCTAATTTACTCTCTATCACTGTAGATAAGTGTTGCATATAAATAGAATCATATAGTATGTACTTTTTTGTGTCTGGCTTCTTTCTCTTAGCATGATCTTTTTTGTATTTGTCCATGTTTTCCTGTGCATCACTAATTCTTTTATGTTACTGACAGATTTTAATGTGATTTGTTTATCCATTTACCTGTTGATGGACATTTGGTCTGTTTGCAACTTGGGACTATTATAAATAGGGGTGTCATGGGTATTCATATTTGACATTTATTTTGAGCAAATAGCAAGGAGTGGAATTGTTGGGTTATATTTACAGAGCAGTAAGACTAAATAAAGAGACCATAAATAGCACCATAAATAGATTTATGATAATTTGATTTTTTTTTAAACAAAGATAGCAAAGTAATTTACTAGGAAAAGAATAGCATTTTTAACCAACAGTGCTAGAATAACCAGATATCTGTATGGAAAACAATAAATCTTGACTAATACATCATAGCATATCCAAAAACATACTTGTAAGTGGATTACATACTTGATTGTAAAATGTAAAACTATAAAACTTCTAGAAGAAAACAGAAGAAAATTTTCATTACCTTAGAATTGGCAAAATTTTTTTTAGATAAGATACAAAATACATTAATCATACAAAAAAAACTGAATTTAACCAACATGCAAAACTTATGTTCTTTAAAAGACCTCATTAAGAAAATGAAAAGATAAGACACTAGCTAAAAGACACTAGCAATACAGGCATACAAATGTTTATAGCAGCACGCTTTATGATGGCAAAATCCTGGAAACAGCTTGTGTACCATCAGCAAACAACTGAATAAAGAAAATGTAGTATCTCTATAATGGACTGCTACTCTGTTATAAAGAAGTACAAATTTGAAACATTTGTAGGAAAATGGATATACCTGGAAAATATGTTGATTGAAGTAAATCAGACACACAAACTTGAATACCTTATTCTATCTCTCCTCTGAGTAAGGCAAAGTACAAACTAAGAGAATAATAAAGGCAAGGTGGAATGAGTCAAGGGGATGGATTTCGTGCAGAGAGGAAAGGGTCCAGGGGACTGAGGGTGAGGGAGAGCAGGAAGAGATGAGGAAATAGGTAGAGCGAAGATATGCCAGGTACAAGGTCCTAATAACCTCAGTGAATGTGGACATTATATGCCATAAACATGAGCTAAGATTAATAGTAACAAGAATGAAAATGGGGAAAGGGGAACTTCTAGGGGAAGGGGATTAAAAAATGAAGCTGTATCACATACATGTACCAACTCCCCAAGATGATTGTAAAATGTATGTATTGCAAACATGTAATAAAATAATTTTATATACACACAAAGATACACATATATGAATATGTGTGTGTATATGTGTATCCACATATATGACAAAGTTGTATATGGACCAAATAAAGAAATACTACAGTTTCATCATAAGACAATCCAACAAGGAAATAAGCAAAATATTTGAATAAAAATCTCACTAAAGGAAACTTACAGGTAGACCATGAGCACAGGATAAGATACTCAAAGTTAATAATCATGGGATTGCAAATTTCAACCATAATAAGATATTATTTCACCTCTACAATAGTGGTTAGCATTTAAAATCTCACAATATTCAGTGTTGGTGAGAATATGGAGCACTTGGAACCTATTGACTGTTGTTGAGAGTGTAAAATGCTACATGCACTTTGAAATGACACCTGGCAGTTTCTTATTTATATAATTTTTGATAGCTTTCTGTTTTTTTATCAATTAATTATAGGTTACCTTCTCTACTTTATGTTTTTTACCCAGTTTATAGCTCTTTGGGGAGATTAATAGGTTTTCTCAAGTCTTGAGTATTGTTTTCTTTGAGCAGGATGGTATTAGGCTAATATCAAGGCATTGCTTTTGTTTTGCTTCCCTCAAAGAAGGTATTTCAACAAGACAGTTATAATGAGGAAAGACATGAATGATAGTGATTTTGAGAACTCAAGTAGTTAGTGTTCCTAGAGCTTTTCATATCTTTGTGCAGATCATCTAGTGTGATATTTCTTCTGCTTGAAGATTTTAAGGTAAGGTCACTTGCTGACAAATTCAGTATTCGTGTGTCTTTGAAAGTTTTGTTTCAACTTCATTTTTGAAAAGCTTTGTATTTATTTTTTTTTGCTGGGCTTAGAATTTTCATTTGATTGCTTTCTCTTTTAGTACTTTAAAGCTGTTGCTCTTCTGTCTTCTTGTTTGTATTGTTTCTACCAAGAACTTTGTTTCTTTTCTTTTCAGTGGTTCCTTGCATGTAGTAAATCTACATTTCCTGTGGCTGTTGTTAAGATTTGTATGGTTTTAGCAATTCAATTATGATGTGCCTTTGTATTATTATTATTATTTTCATATTTTTTTGCTTAAGGTTCATTGAGATTCTTGGATCTGTGGGTTTCAAGTTTTTGTGTTGTAGGTTTCAGAGAACTAACAAGGTGACCTGAGAATTTGGTATATTCAGGCAGTTGTGATTTCTCGTAGTTGCCAAGGTAACAGTTAAGTGTACTAGCTAAGGTTTTCTTGTTTAATGGACTTAGCCAGGAAGTAACTCAAGCAGCTAGAGTTCTTCTCTTTTCCAAAGCTGTAAATTTTTCTCTTTTCTTGCCGCCAGGCTGTGGCTAAGAAAAATGAAGGCCTTCATTTTAATTTTGATTCATCTGGGCAATTGACCAGTCAGAGAGTTCCCATTTGTGCTGTTCTTGCTCTGTGATCATTGGTGTCAAGCTCTTGGGTTTGGTAAAGAACTCACTTGTACCAAGGAACAACTGTCTGTCTACCTATTATTGGTATCAAGGCAGTTTATACCACTTTTCACAATGGAGGGAGAAAGTAAGCCCTGGATATTGCCTTGACCCCCATGCCTTCACTCTGCACCGGACAGAGGATTTCAATTTGCCCCCTAGCCACTGGCCTTCTAAAGCCACACAACTTCCTGGCTTGGGTTTCTCCTTCTCATTCATAAATCCTATTTTAAAAAATAGCTCAGAGGGTTACCAGTAGCACTGATTCAATTTTCAAATATCTATGTACTTGTAAGAGAAAGGGACTGCCTTTTGTAATGTTAATCTCAAAACATTCGGGACCCTCTCTATCTGTTTTGCCTTATTCCCTAGTCAGGAATTATTCATGACTCTTTCTTCTATTTATATCATGAAATATCTTTTTTCCTTATCTGCTTGGAATTTAACTCCCCAAATGGCTTATATCCTCTAGGTAGGACTAAGAAATACCACCCTGTGTCTTCTCTTCTGGCTTAGTTATAATTGCAGTAGTTGCCAAATTTGTATGCTTCCCTGGTCCTATAATTGAGAGCTCATTTGTGGATTCAGGCCAAATTCAGAATCAAGGGAGGTCTGTAATAAACAGGATTTGATCAGCAAAGACTCAGCACATGAGGGACAGGATGGAAAATGTTCCTGTTAGTAAGGAAGGTGGGGACATACTAGGGATCACTTGTCACTCTTTTTAGCACAAGAATATTGACCATTTGAAATTCTAGACCTTAAAGTTGAATTATGAAGTCTTAAAAATGTTTTTAAATACTGCCTGGGAACACAGAGCACTTATCATAAGAATTACTGAAAATGTAAATCTCTGTTGCTTTCTTTTCCCGCTGCTGTAGTTGATAGGTGGACACATGGTCACATTCCAATTTAATACAATTTCCTTAGCAATAAATCACTATAAGAAGGATATTTCCAATGTTTTGCTACCAGCAAGTTAATGTCTTCCATTTAATATAGGGAAATGTAAACAGAGCAAGCATTCCTGTTTCTTCAGGCTTTAAAATCATTAATAAAGATGTCTTTACTTTTGAAGGGAAGGGTGGTGAACAGTCACATTTTTATTATTCTACTGAATAAGTGGATTTACCCAGCACATAAATTAGCAAATACATTTTCTCCCTCCAGCACATGTTGACATTTTCTAGCAGATGGCTTGGCAGAAGGGGAAACTCAAAAGGTGATTAGTGGCAAAGGATGGGCATGTCTGGTCGCTGTCTCTCACCACCCAGAGACACTGGCCAGTTCTCCCCCTTACCCAGTCAGTGTGCTTGTTTGGAGGGTAAGGCTTTTTTTAACTGCAGACACTTTCGTGAAGGAGGAAAGGGAATAGGAAGGAAGTAAAATCTGCCTGACCCCTTAAAATTTTTGCTCTTCTGTGTTCACATCATTTTATGTTGAACAAAGCATTTTTGGGTGTTCTTTCCATTTGAAATAATTTTCTAGGCATAGTGGTCTACAGGTGATCTTTTCATCAACCACTAGTTGGGGACAGGCTGTTTGACGTACGAGTACTCAAATTGTGGTTTAGGGAAATTGGAGTCACGATTTAGAGACAGCAGATAGGTGGAAGGGGGTGAGCTCTAAAAGAAATAGTAGGTACAAAGCCAAGTGCAATTTCTTATCGTCCCCATCCAGGGTGGACCCTTGCTTTCGATAAACTAGGGTGGAATAGAGCCTCACTATGAGTGGTTTGGCATTTCAGAATAGCGAAGGGATGAAAATTTAATCAGGTGTTTGGTACTAAGTCTGTTAGAGGCAGAGGTTGCTAAAGAGGGTTATGACAGCTGGGCATATGATGGCTTCTTCCAGAGGTCGTGGCTTCAACAATGTGGCTCAGGTCTTGGTTAGAGGCCTGTGATTTGTGCATGGGTGGATGGCACTCATTCCAGGACCTGAGCGAGGGAGTAGCTGGGTCCACAAGAAGGCAGGACAAGATCAGTTGGAAACTACTCAAGTCAGTGAATTATTCCCATTAACGCCATCATCTCTCCACGTGTTACCAAATATCAATTCATTAAAACAACTCAATATCAAAGCCAATTTTGATATAAGAAAAGTTAGTAAAGTCATGGATTATAGTGTCTATGAGGGTTTTTGTTTTGCTGGTCACCAGCAAAGAGAATCAATGTTCATATCTGCATTTCTATATGTTTTTTGTATTTACATAGAGAATGCAGTATAATCTTGGGAAGAAAAATTCAAGGTAGACTAAGAGTTCTTACTTTAGTGAGAAATGAAGTACAGTTCTTCATTCAGTGGAGCTGACTAAAGAGAAAAAAAAAAAATTTCCGGTGAGGGGGAGGTGCTGAGAATGGAACTCAGAACCTTGCACTTGATAGACAAGCACTCTACCACTGAGCTAAACGTCCAACCCTGAGAAAAAAATTTGAGTTGATGCCCTCATTTACAAAGTAAGGTAATAGTAGTACCTACCCCTTAGGGGATCAGTTGCGATGGTGATTGTACATATGTTCTTGGTGCCACAACCAACAATGTACTCCTGAAGTTGTATAAAAACAGGACTTTACTCTATATATTGTTTTTAAAAAGTATCTCCTCCCCCTCTCATTTACTCCTAGATATTAGACAACTTTTAGGTCAGAACATACAGATGTATGCAGATGATCAGAGGACCCTTGGGCTCTATTTTTCCAGTCTTCTGTGGAAGGAAATGTAGGTCCTTTGCTCTCCCAGTGTGGAGAACAATCTTGATTGTTTCTTTGAGCTTCAGAGGCCCTGAGCGAGTCTTGTGGTTCCTTCCAGTTTGCTAAGGAGTGACATATTCCAGACAGAGATCTAGTACTTCTCTGTGTCTCTCCCTACAGCAGGGGGCATCTATGCAGCTTTTTTCTAACTCCTTAAAGTCGTGGTGTCAGAGTTGAGGGAACATTTATCTGTACACTCAGCTATCTCCCGTGAGTTATTTTCAGGTTAGTCAGCTGCAAAATGGAAATCCAGCTAATTTTTCACTTTGGCCCAGCTTCTCTAAGGCTGCCAGATGTTCAGTTTGGTGCAAGACTTTCCCGCCTATGGAAATTAGATGACAGTATCAGCTCTGCACCAGCCCTTTGACAGTGAGGTTCTGGGGCTGAATGGGTCTTCAGGGTTCTGTCAAAGTACAGATTGTGCCTGAGCTGTGAGCGATTTTGCGGTCCCATAAAAGGGCTGTCTGGTGAGTAAATTAATACACAAGGTCTGTGCTGCACTGGGCTTGTACACTCTATCTTCGTGACACGTGATTATTTCCCTCAGCTCCTTGTAGTTTGGGTGGATTGTTTATCTTCGGGATCATCTGAGTAAAGGGTTCTTTCTGCATCACAGAGTCCTAGAATGTCTCGCTCCCTTCATCCCTCTTTTTCCGTGACTGCAGTGCTAGCCCCCCAAATCTTTTATTTCTTCCTGTATGAGTGAGGGCTGTAAGGAACCAAAGCACATTTAACCTTGTTTTTAGGTCCAAATAGAATTTTTCTTTCTGGAGAGGGTAAAAGCCGTGTGATGAAATGAAAATTTGGTAGTGTGGGGAGTTGTCATTATTTCTTGCATTGATATAACATGTTGCGCTTTGTGGTGCTCCTGTTCGCATAAATGGAGCCTTCTAATGCCCTGGAGAACCCAACAGGGCTCAGTTTTTGTTTGTACTATTTTATAGATAATAAAAGTGATGCTCATGAGTGGAGGTGAGTCCTCCAAAAATAAATAGCTGGGGAAATGACAGAGTAGAATGAAGGCTGAATTCTATTAGATTTGAGTCCAGAATGTATTCCAGAACATCATATTGGTTATGTGGAGGAATTGTCTTTAAATTCTAGCCCTATCATATCTTTCTTGTCTTTGAAATCTTTTGGGGCTCCTTGTCAACTTCAGCCCTTAACAAGCCAACAAGGCCCTTAGTGGTTTGACTCTGCCTCCCTTTCCATGTCCATTGCTAGCACCTTTTTCTTCCCAGTCTTTTCCCCAGCTATAGAGAGGTCGCTCCATTTTTTGCCTTCTTCTGTGAGCATGCGCTCCTCTTGTCCACCCTCTTTATGTGAATAAACATAGCCCATCCCCCAGGCCTCAGCTCAGGGCTCCCTCTGTCTGGCAGCCTTGGCTTATCCCAGTCTGGGCTCAGTGGCTGTCCCAGCAGCTCACATGGCACATCTCCCCTGCATTATAATGACATGTATCTGTGTGTCCTTGTGGCTGTGAGGGCAGGGAGAGCGGCTGTCTTTAGTAGGGCCCGTCCAGTCCATCCGAAGATGCCAGGGGAAGACCTAGCTGAGATCCATGCTCCTACTGGAACTGAGAAGCGTGGGGATTTGTGACTTGATTCTGGGTTTTATCCAAAGCAGGGTGCTAGGAAATAGTCTTCTCTGAGCTCCCAATCTTGATGTGCTCATCTGTAAGGCTTGGTGTTCTTCTCACGGTGGCATTTCTTCCCTTCCACCTCATGCACCCCCTACTTTCTCCTTCATTGCTGCTTCCCTCTCCATCTGGGCCTCCTAGGAGAAAAACAGCCCTTACTGCACGGGATGCTTCTGACTCTGCCTTGGGTAGTACCTGTGAGAAGCCTTCATGGTACCTCTACTCTTCGTGGAGCTTATGCTCAGAAAGTGTGAATCCAGAGTCCATGCCCGCCTCACCTGCCTGCTCCTTATGATGTGCCTGCTATTTGTGACATGCCCCAGGCACACACAGCTGCCCAGCTGTGCAGGCTAAAGTCTCTATTTAGTGCTTATTGACGCCATTAAAATTCAGAGATGTCTTCTGGGCCAATTATCCAGTAGGCACAAAGCAGAACTTGTTTGGAATAGTGAAATTAGTAACAGAAGCCGGCAGCAGTGATCCATACAGCCACAACAGTTATCACCAAGCTCCCTTTCCCCTCTTTCTGCAGCCAGCCTGCTGGGAATATCTTTAAAAGGCCCTGTTGCCATGATAAATCTGCATGGCCATCAATTCGCAAAAGCTGGTTCCCCTAATATCTTGATCAGTTCTTAAAATTAATTATCGTCAGGAACAAGTCAGATGATACCTGGAAAAGATCTTTTTAAACATTCACAAGTACACTGGTGGAGTTTTCAGAGAAGGGAAAATATATCAGCTGGAAGATGTTGTAATAAACCAGCAGAGCACCTTGATTAAGTGCCTGTGAACACTGAATATCAGAAGCATGATAATAAGAGTCTAAAGTGGAAGACTTGAAAAGTCTGTGATATGACGATTTGGGCTTTGGCGGAGCTGAGCGTGGAAGTAACGTTTTCAAGGCATGCAGGAGCAGCTGGGCCTCAGGTCAGCTGTGTGGTAGCACCAAGAGCAGCTCATGGTACTCCATTTCCAGAGAACATTGACTTGCCCTGGCATCCCTTTTTCCCACCCCAGTCCTTAGCCCTGACCTGAAATATTTGGCCTACTTGGTAAATGGTAAACAGAACTAAACTGAATTTCCACTCACCCATGAGTTCCCCAAGGACCAGATGTCTGTTTTGGTCGGCACTTAGTACTCAGCCCTGACCTTAATAGATGTCCAATGATTGAATGAATGAAGAATTTGTATGTATATCTTTTTACCATGCTAGTGAAGCATCAAAAAAACCCCAAAAAACCCCCCAAAAAACCCCTAACTCAATCAACATATAATTGTGAACACAGCAGCCACTCTTCAATGGGCAGCATCTGCTCTTTGCCTCTTTTCCATGGGGTAGTCATCATTTGGTAAGTGCTATGATTTCACTATGTGTGAAAGTGCTGCTAAAAATATCATTTAACCCTTACTGGCATCCTACAAGGTGGGTGCAATTATCCCCGTTCACAGGATGGAAAACAGAGGCTTACGCAGCTAGCGTGTGGCAGATTTGGGTTGTGAACCCAGGCTGTCTGATTCGAGATCCTATGTCTGACTCGCGAGGCAGGTCGGTTTCTTTCAGGTTTCCTTTCAGCCCAGTCTATGGGAGCCTCCATCTCCGTGAGAACACTGGCCATGGATCTGGCTTTTCCCAAACCACAGCTTTTGTGTCGCCCACCTGGTTGGGGTTATAGAGGGCCTAACAGAGCTTGCAATACCCTTTTAGTGTTGCCTTCTTCAGCTTTGAATGAAGCAGAGGAAAATCCTCATTGAGGGTGGGGGACACATCTGGCATTTCAGGTTGTTGAAGATTAAACAGGGCCTTGGTGATGTCCCAGATTTGGGCTGTGTTCTGAGGTATGTGTTCAAAAAAAGTTTGGGAAGAAGGTGGGGCTGATTTTATAGAATGTAAGTTGTACATGACTATCCTCTCACCACCCAATGAGGAAGGTGGAATTAGCCTCCTATTTTTTAGTTGAGGAAGCTGAGGCTCAGAGAAGATAAGAAAATTGATCAGGGCCCCACAGCTAGTAAGCAACCCAGCTCAGATGCCCCTAGTCTGCTTGGCAGGAGTCCCCGTTCTTTCTTTGACCTCTTTCTCAGCCTTGCAGGTGAGTCAGTTCTTGGATCCTGATATCCTTTGCCATGACATAAAATTATTTCTGAAAATATTCAAAGTACAAGTGCCTTAAAAATTTACGCAGTGTACAGTGGCGGAGTGGGGTACATACAGGCTAAGTGACTTCTTTTTACACAGGTCATAATTAGGAGCTTACCGCCCTTCTTTGTTCCCCTTACTTTTTCTGAAGGGCAAACTGTGATCAAACACAGAGATAAGATTGTTTACATTTGGAAGGAGGAAATGGAGTGATGTGTTTCAAGGTAAAGAGCACCTAAGGATTTGCATCTCTCGAATGACTAGTGATGTTGAACACTTTTTCATATATTTATTTGCCTTTTTAATTTCTTCATCTGAGAAATGTTTATTCATTTCAGTTGCCCGTTTTTGGATTGGGTCTTTGAATTTGGGAGGTTTAATTTTTTTGAGTTCTTTGTATATTCTAGATGTTAGACTTTTGTCTGATAGGTAGCCAGTAAAAATTTTTTCCCAGTTCGTGGGTTTTCGCCCTGCTCTATTGGTGATTTCTTTTGCTGTGCAAAAGCTTTTTAATAGCATGTGGTGCCAAGCACTGATTCTTCGTGTTGTTTCCTGTGCAGTTTGGGTTATGTTCATTAAGATTCCATCCCACTCCAGAAAGAACAGCGTTTATGAAAAAATCAACCAATAACAAATGCTGGCGGGGCTGTGGGGAAAAAGGAACCCTCCTCCATTGTTGGTGGGAATGTAGACTGGTCCAGCCACTATGGAAATCAATATGGAGATTCCTCTAAAAAGTAGAACTAGAGGTTCCATTTGATCCATCTATCCCCCTACTGGGGATCTTCCCAGAAGAACTGGAATCCTCATACCACAGGGATGTATGCACAACCATGTTTATAGCAACACAATTTGGAATAGCTAAGTCTTGGAAACAGCCTAAATGCCCAACAACCAATGAATGGCTAAAGAAAATGTGGCTTTTCTACACAATGGAGTACTACACTGCCATAAAAAAGGATAAGCTAGAGTCATTTGTATGTAAATGGATGTTCCTTGAGAACATACTATTAAGTGAAATAAATCGGACACTCATGAGTACACATTGAATTGTTTCTCTGATATGAGAAACCATGGCTGTAAAAAAGGACAAAGAGGTGTAATAGATATAATATGAAGGGAAGATAATATTCAAAGGAGAGGAGCATGGCGGGGGAGAAGCAGGAAGGGAAAAAAGGGATAGAAAAAGGAAAGGGAATTCATGGAGAAATGTGAATGAACCTGCTGTAAATAGGGATGAAGGGAATAGAGGGGAGGGGCGGGGAAGAGGGGGGTGAACCAAGATGCATCATGTACAGGTACAAAATAAATGTGATGAATGTGACCATTATAAAAAAAAAAAGAGCACCTAAGGAACACTGCATTTTAGAGATGGAGCTTACGAAGTGGTCACAGCAAAGGGGTATGGCCTGTCTTCTCTCTTCAGCATCAGTTCGCTGTGGATCATAGTTCAGCCCTTGTGAAAGAAAGCCCACGTATCCATCCAGTTGTCTGTCTTCCCTCCCAACCCACTCCATTGCATTCAGTTGTCACACACACCACTCACTCATGGTGCAGTTGGGAGAGACCTAGAAGCTTCTGCTTGCTGTAATTCATGGGTGGTGTTGGGGACACAGCACTGAGTTACACAGTCAGGGCCTTTGTCCTCATGGGCTTCTTGGTTCAGTAGCGCAAACTGACAGACAATAAGCCAGAAAACAAATAAGTCATCTATTTTCAGATAGTGGTGAGTGCTATGAGGGACATAAATCATACTGCAGTGAAATAACCTGCCAAAGAGATAAAATAGCATCTGCAAAGACTTGTGGGTGGTTCAGGACTTGGCCTGTGGCAGGGGCTGCAAGGGGACCCATGTGGCCGGAGCCAACAAGTCAGGAGAGAGACAAGCAGGCACAGACTCTGTGGGGCCCTGTGGCTTGGCAGCAGGAATTTGGATGTCATTGTAGCCATTAGGGGACCACTGATCTTGGGAGTGATAGGACCCTAATACAAATTTCTGATGTTCTCTGGCTCTCTGACTCCAGTTTCTCTGGGCTGGTAGGTGTATAATGACTTGTCCTTCACACAGAGCGGAGAAACTTGAGATCCAGTGTTGTGTCTGGGAAAAATGAAGTACTTTGTATTAACCTGGAAGACAGGAGCTTCTATGTGGTCCGACTGGAATTGTTGGTGTTTTCTGCTGGGGTCTGGGCTCAAGAAAGTGGTATTTAATGCTTTTGTCATATTTTCTACTGGAAGCTTATGAGGGATGGGGATGGGAATAGCCAGGATGTAGGCCTCCCTGGGATCTATCTAATGCTGCTATTAGTTTCCTAATCTGATCACTACTTCCCCTTGTCAGGTGTACCCAGCTGGGAACTGTAAGAACCTCGTTGTCCTGTGTCCTGAGCAGGTATAATTTTTACATAACATCCTGCCCTCTGGGTTAAGCCTCTCAGTGCTGCTGTCTCCTGTCTCTTCCCAAGTTTGTCCCCAGTTGTGAAATGTAGCTTTATGTAAAAATATCACAGTGTTGTCACCTTTTCCTGGAGAAGAAAGATCAATTGCTCTGAAATTGTTCATTCTTCTCAGACAGCAGCTGATTCAAAGTGACAGCAATGGAGTTGAAATAAAGATCTTATATCTGTTTTTCCACACCATAAAATTATATTCTGTTCCAGTATATATTTCACTGGTATAATTAAGCTGTTAACTCACAGTCTATTTCAACTGCATTTTAGCAGTATCCCAGGATACTGTTTATGTTTCACAGTGGCTAAGGGCAAGACCTCAGTTCAGGACCCAGCTCTGCCATTTACTGGCTTTTTGGCCTTAGGCAAATTTCTTTCTTCTGTAGGCATCAGTGTCCTCAATATAAAATTGATATAATAGCTGAAGCTAATGAGAGCCAACCTTCACACATAAACTGTTGAAGCACTTCATTTATTCCTCTTAATAATCCTGTAGGACGAGTACTGTTATTCTTCCCATTTTATAGATGTCAACACCAAGCCACAGTTACCCAAGGAAAGTAGAAGAGCTGGGCTCTGAAGACAGATTTGTGATCTCAGCATCTCACTAAACTTACTTATAGAACTTCTTTCTGAGGTCACTGTGAGATTTAAATAGCAAAATATGTGCCTGGCATGTAGACAGTGCCCTTCTCATCTGCCTTCCTTGGACTTTTGGAAGCCTTCTGAGTAGAAGGGCAGAAGCTTTGAATCCGCATGGGCTTGCTGCTGATGGTGGCAGGCCTCTGGCGTTCATTACTTAAGATGCTAAGCCACTAGGCATCGAGAGGGTAAAGCTGCTGAGTGTGGTGGTCTGCCCCAAGCCGCAGTCCATTGTCTTCAATGCCAAGGACGTGACTGCTCCTGCCCGGCTGGATTGCTGCTGCTGGGATGCTTGCTTGTTGACACACACCTCAGCTCTAGCATTAATGTTTTCCTTTCAGTGACTTTGGCATCCACAGAGTTTGGTACCACCATCCAGCACCTGCCGCTGACACCACTTTCCCATGTCACTAGGTGTGACTGTCCTGCTGAGAGGCTGCCTTCGTCAGCATGCCTGGCCCCTGGGCTGCGAGCATCTGTCTGTGGTGAGTCTGCTCTGTAGACTCTTGTCTCCTCAAGCATGTGTCTTCTTGTTTCACCTTCTCAGCATTGAGGACATCCTCTCATTCCGATGTGACAAGAGTCTGGAGAGCAGCAACTTCCCCGGGGACACAGGATTGAGCAGCAACAGAATCAGGTCGCTGCCTGGCTCCAATATTTTCTATTTTTTCTTCCTTCTTAGATGGCTTGGCTGGATAAGGGAGCAGGGTAAGGCTGGGGACTTGGCCATTGCAGAAAGCCTGTGGGGTGGTGCACCTTACTGGGTTTGGGTTCCCAGATTGACATTGGGGCTGCACACTTGATCCATAGCGTGGTACTTTGGCCCTTGCTTCCTTTTCTGACTGCAAGTAAAGAGATAGCTCTTAAATTAGAAATTTCAATATATCTGAGAAAAGAAATTAACAAACTTTCTCTTTTCCTTGCTTTCTGCCATTTGGATTTTGTTAGTGGGTTTGTTCCTCTTGGTTCATCTCAATCTCAAACCTGAGTGACCTGGGAAGATGACACAAGAAGAGCCTGTCTTGGCCAGTGGGAGTCAGGGCTGCTGCATGGCTTATTGGTGGCAAGAGGGGTGGGGCCGGAGGGCAGGTGTCTCCAGTTGACACTGGGCCCTGGGCTGCCCCCAGGCGGATTCTTGGGGGAAATGGTCACCATCCTGGCTCTCCACCTCCCACCTCTGGCCCTTGTATCAGGAACTGCACCTTGGACCCTCCGCCACCAGTGACTGGATAACTTGCAGTTCAGCGGATTTATGGGCTATGATAAGCTCATTATGCAAGTTGTCAGTAATTATATGAATTGATGAGGGGATTTCCTTGTTTCTTCCCTTGGATGCTTGCAAAACCATTTCAGGTTGATTTCCCTTTCTTGACCTAAACAGTGATGAATTTAGACATGAGCCTTTTCCAGTTAAGGAGAACTTCTGATTGCCACATCCATCCCTTTGTAACAGGCTTGTCTTAGGTGAGGAGGGCTCTGAGGAAATTTTCCAGTGCCAGGGAGGACCAAAGCTTCTCTGTATCTGATACAACTGCGTTCTCTCTATTTACCTAATTGTTAAAATTTGTTAACTGTATCACCTGTAAGGAAGTCAGCCTGCTGGCTCCTGGTGGAAATGTTTGCTGTCTTGGCCTGTAGACTTAAGTGAGCAATGAAGTGTTCTTGAGGATGAAAATCAAGAACATCTGGGAATATAGCTTTGGGGGTGGTGCTCGTGGTGTGTAACTCTTCATATATCAGCAGGCCAGGTTTCAGTGAGTAATAAGACCCTCAGTACAGGAGCTGCAGAGGTGACAGGCCCACAGGTTAAATCTGGCTTGCAGGTCTGTTTTGTTTGGTCTACACAGTATGTCTAAAATATATTTTGTATCTGTTATTAACATTACAAATTAGAAAATACAAAAACTCATGTCCATGAATTTTCTTTTTGTCTGAGATGGTCCTCAGACATGGGACCATTGGCCCACAGTCCCTATGGAGACAAACGGCAGCTGCTGGGAGTGGCTGCCTCTCTGTGGTCCAGCTTTTGTTTGCAACTGATCTGCTTTTCTTTTTAAAGTATCAGTTTGGTGCCTTGTGGCATTTGAATTTGGTGCTCTAGGACCAGACTTCTGAGTATGAATGTGCTTAGTGACTTGTGCACCAACTCTGTCAGATGCATTCTGGCTCAGGTGAAGTGTTTTTTCTGGAGTGGTGCAAATCTTTCAACAGGTCTGCTGACTTCTACCTGTGTCTTTGTGGCTCCCCCACCCTTGTATATTCTCACCACAGTAGTCAGATTGGTTCTTTTAAAACATACTGGAGCATATCACTGTTCTCTCTGCTCAAAACCCTACTGTGGTCCCCATTTCTATCAGAGGAAGAGCCAGTGCACTCATACCGTCGCCCAGGGCATCATGATTGGGCCTCTTGTTACTTCTCCAAGCTGGTCTTTTTCGCAACACACCAGACCTTAGGGCCTTTACCCTCTGTAGCAGGGTAAAGTAACAGCATTTGTGTCAAACAGAGCAAAAAGAAAATGGAGAAGAGAAGAGGCCAGGGGATGAGTGCAGTGGCTCCAGCTCAGAAGTCGTTGAGCATGTGACCCTAGGCACACTTTAGGCTTTGGCATTATCACCCATGAGATGAGCCTGTCATTTAGACAATCTGTGAGGTCCTCCACAGCTCTGTAATGTGCCAATCAAAAATTTTTTTTTTATTTTTACCAAGAACATATATTGGTACATTGTATACATAATGTTCATAATCAACATGGTTATTTTGTACCTGTACATGATACATCTTGGTTTTCCCCCCTCTTCCCCCCCTTCTCCTCCCTTCTCTTCCATTCACCCACCCCTCCCTATTTGCAACCAGTGTAGTTACACTTTTCCATTTTTTCCCCTTTCATCTTACTTTACTTTTAACCTTCTTCTTTATCCCCCTTTTCCCTATCTAGTTCTCTTCTCTTTTGAATACTCTTTCTCTCTCTTTTTTTTAAACATAATATCTATTCTACCCCTTTGTCCTTATTTACACTTATGGTTTCTCATATCAGAGAAACAATTTGATATGTACTAATAAGTGTCTGATTTATTTCACTTAATAGTATGTTCGCAAGGAACATCCATTTACATACAAATGACTCTAGTTTATCCTTTTTTTGTAGTGGTGTAGTACTCCGTTGTGTAGAAAAACCACATCTTCTTTAGCCATTCATCAGTTGTTGGGTATTTAGGTTGTTTCCAAGACTTTGCTATTACAAATTGTGCTGCTATGAACATGGTTGTGCATATATCACTGTGATATGATGATTTTAATTCTTCTGGGAAGATACCCAGCAGAGGAATAGCTGGGTCAAATGGAACCTCTAGTTGTAGTTTTCTGAGGAATCTCCACACTGATTTCCACAGTGGTTGGAACAGTCTACATTCCCACCAACAGTGGAGGAGGGTTCCTTTTTTCCCGCAGCCCCGCCAGCATTTGTTATTGGTTGATTTCTTGATAATAGCTATTCTTTCTAGAGTGAGATGGTATCTTAGTGTTATTTTGATCTGCATCTCTCAAATGACCAATGATGTTGAACATTTTTTCATATATTTATTTGGTATTTTTATTTCTTCATCTGAGAAATGTTTATTCATTTCAGATGCCCATTTTTGAAAAGTCAATAGCATTCCTATATACCAATAACAAACTGAGAAAGAAATAATAGAAGTTATTCCGTTCACAATTGCATCGAAAAAAATGAACTAGTTAGGAATCTATCTAACAAAACAAGTAAAAGATCTTTTCATTGAAAACTACAGTACTCTAAAAAAGGAAATTGAAAGAGATTTCAGACAATGGAAAGACATCCCGTGTTCGTGGGTAGGAAGAACCAACATAATGAAAATGGCCATACTTCCTAAATTACTATACAGATTTAATGCAATTCCAATCAAAATTCCAACAACATACTTCACAGAATTAGAAAAGGTAATCATGAAATTCATCTGGAACCAGAAGAGACCAAGAATAGCAAGAACAATTCTGGGCAACAGGAATAAGGCAGGGGGCATCACAGTCCCCGACTTGAAATTGTATTATAAAGCTTCTGTGATTAAAAACAGCATGGTACTGGCATGAAGACAGACCCGAGGACCAATGGAACATGCCAGAAGATGCAGAAATAACTCCCAACACACTCAAATATCTCATCTTCGACAAAGGAGCCAAACACCCTCACTGGAAGAAAGATAGCCTCTTTAATAAATGGTGCTGGAAAAATTGGCTTACCTCATGCCGATCAAGATTTCTAACAGTATTTCCTGATCTGTGTGGGCTGTACCTCACAGGTAGGAGGAGAACCTCCAGGAAAATTGTTGGTATCTTTCACCTGCACTTATGATTCACATAGTTCTCTAAATCTGAATCAATGGTATTAAAAATATGTTTTTGCCAAATTTTCAGATTTCTAGTAAAAATTCTCTTTCATGTTCAGGTATTTTCCTCCCATTCAGTAAAATATAACATGATTCCAAAGTGTTCAAAATGCTGCCTTAGCTGTGGTTTTATCTTCTTCCTTACGGGGACTGGGAATAGGTAAGGTCTGCTGGGAGCCAGCAGCGACACTGTGGTGTCGTGCATAGTGTGGATGTCCACCTCCATTTGTGCTTCTAATAGAGAATTAATTATGATCAAACATGAAATAATACCGGCCAACCATCATTTCAGCCAAGTGGCATAAAACACACCTCATTCCTACTCCAGATGGTTGTCAATAAAAAGTGACATTTAAAACTGCTGACTAAATTCAAGTCTGTGAAATGCTTTCTTCCATAATTTAAGTTCATTTTGGGGGAGTTGTGCAAGTCTGTTTTGGTCTAATGCCTACGAGCACATTAATCTCACACAAACTAGAATATATACAATGGTTGTACAGTTTCCTAAAAGCTTTTCCAAAAGAGACCTAAAAGCGTCCACTGAAACAAATGAAAACCCTTCCGACTCAGGGGAACCGAAATAAATGGACCTATTTTCTCTAAGACACGACAGCTGTGCACTTGTAACCTGTCTTCCCTGGCTTTTCAGCGCTGGCCTCAAGGTGAAATCTTCATGAACAGATGGGGCGTCTCCTGGCTCCTTGGAAGGAAGATAGAAATGCCTCCGAGATAACCCTAATAAGTGTGCCATTTCCAAGTGCCCCTTTCTTCCCAAAAATGCCTGAGGCTCAAATCTTGAGATCTCAGATGGAAAGGAAGCTTTTCTGGAGTGAAGACAACTTGAACTTTTTCCTACAAGAAAGAGGACCCAAGGGGAGGCAGGGAAGAGAATAGAGTGTGGGGAATTTGTATACATGTGCACACACACGCAGACTTCGCTTGGTGCTATGTTAGTTGTGTGCCCTTGGGTAAATTATATAACCTCTCTGATACCTCATTTCTCTACTTCAAGACGAGAATGTCAATAGTATTTGCTGGATAGGGTGATTCTGAAGACCGAATAGTGTGATGTGTATAAAGCTGGCACATGACTAGCAGTTAAACATTAGCTTCACTGTCATTTCCCCCCCACCTCCCTCTACCCTACCAACCCTCATCTCTGCTCGAATTGTGGAAAGATATACGGAAGTTCTACTCTTCCTGCAGCTGAAGTGTTTCCATGAGTGGCACCTGGGGACCATCTGTCCTGCCAAGTCTGCTGTCATCCAACCTACAGGAACCATTAAGCAGGGCCCCTGGTTCTCAGCCCCAGCTGTAGTTTGGAGTTAGTTCAGGGATGCTCTGTTAGGAGATTGGCCCTTGCTTTGCATTGCCCTCAGACCTGCCCACTGACTCTGGCCCCAGCAAAGGCAGGACGGTGAGGGTTGGTCTGGGGGAGGCCTGCCAACGGGTGCTTTGTGTGCAGGTCTGAAAGTGCTGTGGAGGGCTCCCTGTGTGCGCCGAGCTGGGCCTTCTCTCTGTTACACACGTGCCCTCATCCTCAGCAGCTGCTCTTCAGACCATCTCTGTATAGGTATTTGCCCTTGCAATGCCCAGATCCTCAGCTTAAGTCGCTTCAAGATTCCTCTAATATTGTAAATGTCTTGTGTGCTAAGGGCCTGCGAAGACCATTCTGAAGGCCACCGTGACTATCAGCTTGCCACAGCTCTCTGTAAAACCCCAAAGACCAGTTATGCTGAAAGCTCTTCCTCTTGATCCTTTAAAGCAGGAGTAATATGTTGTAATCCAAGGCTCTTTTTTTTAGGAAATGTAGCATGTCTTGCAGATTTGCTGTTCTGGCTGGGTGGGGTGGATGAGGAAGGCAGGCGCAGACAGCTCTTAGGCACAGATATGGATAGGGGATCTGCGTAGCCTCTTGGCTGTCCTTAGTGGTCCTCTTGTCCATTTGTGACTCTTCCCATATAGTTCAGGTCTGAGCCCCTTTTCATTGAAGGCTCCAGCAGTAACAAGGCCTTTGCCTAAGGAGTTGTCCTGGGATCCTACAGGGTCTCCATCAACTGGTGAGGTATATTTGCTAACTGTAGGGATATGTAGCAAGAATAGGCCTGTGTGGATGCTATATGTGGAACACCACCATCTTCTGCTATGTGGCCCAAGGGTCAGCTGAGCTGGTCAGACCGTGACCACAGCAGGGTCCATGACTGCAGACTTGTGATGATAGGCCTGCTGCCTCAGAAGGCAGGGAGACCACAGCCCATCTGTGGAAACCAGGCCTTACAGAAGAGTCGGCCTATTTGCAGTAAGTGGATGAGACCTACTTCAGGGGCAGAAAACACTGAGAGACTGAAAAGTAGTTCTGTTGATTTTCAGAAAATACTGACCATAGAGATGGTGAGTCTAGATGCGAGACTCTCCCAGAGTTGACAAGCCTAGTATAATTTCTTTATTCTCTACTAGAAAAAAAAAATTAAAATAAAAATCTGAATTGCACCAGTGTTTTATCTAAAAATTGGAAATGTTGCCTTTTAGTCACTATGCAAAACATTCCTCTGCTGTTGGTGGCATCTTCTCCTTGCAGCATACATGGTCTGGTCACCACCACAGACTAGGCCTGATGTTGGGATTCACCTACTTGTATGGTTGGAAAGTTTGGTGGTAGCGGTGGCATTGCAGAGTTCTGCAGGCAATAATTATTTTCCATGATGGAGTCAAGGTCATGGATCTTTTCTTTGATACTTCAAGAAGCAGTAAATTAATAGCAAATGATTGGCTTTGTGAATATATACTTAACTCTAGACTTACTAAGATGTATACATTCAAATGTCTACAGCTTTTTGTTTGTCAGTCAAGCCTCAATAAAGTGGTTAAAAACAATGAAGAGGCAAAATAGCCCAGCAGTGAACAGTGAGGACTCCAGGTATCTCTGTGAAGTGTGTTAGAATTAAGTGAGGTCACTCTTACAGAATCTTGCTTACGCCCAGTCCTCAGAATTAGTTATCATTCATGGTTACATTTTACAATCTTCCCTTGGTGTCCCCACTTGCTGTATATTTCAAACCTTTTCTGGCATCACTTTTACCGCTCTTCGTAGGCTAATGTGACTCAGACAAACAAAGCCTTCAGGAAAAATAAAGGCTGACTAAAATGTAAATGTCAAGTGAGTATCTCTCGATGGCACGCATTGTCTCTGCCTTTCATTGTGCACGCTTTAGGATGGTGTCATCAGCCTGTACATGGTTCTCCTCCATTTGATTCATTTGGCTAAAATCTCTGGCTCTTTCATTTCTCCCTAGCTGCCTGCTTTGTGAGGTTTTTAGAAAACCCAAATGGCTTAATGGATACTATACCTATTGGGTTTGTTTTTCTACCCCATCTGCAGACTGCAGATTATGGCAGATTGGTGCATTTGGAATCCTTCGTAAAGTGATTTTCATACTGCTTGTTCATTTTCAGAAATAAGCAAGTGCTACAGTATTATATTTTATTGATCAGTTAGCTAGGAAGAAATTGTGGAAATATTATCCATCAAATCGCTATAAAACCCTGTTGATCTGCCAAATTTTCGAATTAGAGAATCAATTAAATTTGTTGAGTATTTGTTCAGCTGTGGTCTCTGGGTGACTCCTGCTTTATTTACTTTCATAATTCCCCCAAAGATTTGTTTCTGTCTTCCTGAGAGAAGAATGTATTCTGCATATCCTATTAGTAGCTGCTTGAAGGGATTGGGGCAGGGAGATAAATTAAGCAAATATTTCAGATTTGTTACTGTATTTTTGTGAGCCGTATAAGTTAATGATCCAAGGCCAGATACATTGCTTAATGCCAGATACAATCACATTAAATTCAGCTTTCCTGGGGGAGCAGGGGATGGATTGCAGTTCAGGTTTCTCTGGCCTGTCTCCTGGGGTGATGGGAACCTGCCTCAGCTGCTTTGTCTTGGACCAAACAGTCTCTTGGTACCAATTATTTTAAAGGCATGAGTTATTGTCATAGTGCCACCTTATTGCAACCCATCAGCTAACAAGACTGCCTCACTAAGGTTGCACACGCCAAGAAACAGCAGGCAGGCAAGCTAACCTCCCTGAAAGACTTCAGCTAGTGGAATGAGTTTATACATGGGCACTATAGGCCACCTCCTGTATGTTGTGAGCTGGTGGTAAGAGGGTCCTGGGAAGGCTTTCCAGGCTACAGAAGAGAGATTCTGCCGTTGCCATTCCAGTAGTTTGTCTTCCCTTCCTTTAGATTCTGATGATTCTTCCTGCTTTGAGAAATTCTCAGCAAATAAGCAGTTGATACATATTTATTGAGCGTGTACTGTATGCTGAGTGTGGCATTAGCCTCTGTGGGCAGGAGGGTAGGTGCATCCAAGAAGACTTCCTGGAGCAGGTGATGTCTGAGCTGAGTCTTGAAAGATGTGTGAGAGAATAGGTGAAAGGATTCATATGGATGAACTTAATTGGACCCATCACAGCCCTGATTCTGTTCATGCCCTGTTAATGCTGTTCTCACTTTATGAAGGAGAAACAGAACCTCAAAGAAGAAGGTAAGTGAGTTATCCAAGGTTGAATACTAGAAGTGATCTTAGGAGGTCTGTCTCCAGAGCCCATATGCTAATAGCTTAGAAGTAGATGGATGGAGAGAATACCCAACTTGCCCCAATTGGCAAGAAAAGAGAGATATTTGTAAGAAGTGAGAGGACGGAGAATAAACCTGGTTTCCCTTAGGACTGACTGAGAAAGGAGGGAAGCTAAGCGTAGATAGATAACTACAGCCATATGTACAGCCCAAGTGCGAGTCTCCAGGAGATGGCAACTAGCAGTTCATAACCACTGTCATCAGCATGTGTGCCGTGTGATAATGTTGCAACACAGAGAGGAGGGTGGATGTGGCTCCCTTTGATTCTTGAACCTCTTCACCGCTCAAGAACGCAGCTCCAAGACCTCACAGAAGTTGACTGGACCTCACTAGATGTGATGCTGTTGCTGTTCTAGAGGATCTCAAGCCGTCCACGTAGCTTGGATCTTTGACCTAGCATAATAAAAATGACAGAGCAGAGCTTTGGACTTCTGGACCAAGAATGTAGAAATCTCAGATCTAATTCTGCCTCTGGTGCTCTCTTACTGGGACAGTTTGCTCAGTATCTCTGAGCCCTGTTTTCTTCATTTGCCAAATGAAAGTAATACTTAACATAGGTAGATGTTGATGCATGTGAAAATGTTTTGAAAAACTCACTGTATTTGTAGTGTGAGGCTCCAGGCAAAGAAAATTCTTGTTATAATACATTCTCAGTGTGCTGGTGGAAAGGAGATAACTGGGCACCGAAACACCCAGTTTTGGGTGAATTGGTCCAGCTACATTTGGAAATCAGATGATTCACTTAATATACACAGGATTAATAAGTGTGTTACCTTGGATGACTACGTACTGTCTGTGTTTCTCCCCTCACTATAAAATGAAGAGACTGAGTTCTGCCTTGCAGGGTTACGAAAATTAAATGAGACAATACTTGAAAGCCTCCTAAAACAGTGCGAATACATAGAGAATGTTAGCTGCCCTCCTCCATTACATCCTAGTCGTTGTGTACTCGTATGATAGCTGCAGATGTAGCAATTGTGGGTCTCCCATTTCACGTCAAGTCCAGGGTCTCCCTGACTTGTGAATACCCCTGTCTTCATTCTGAAACAGTAGCAGCACTTGAATTTATTTTTTGTGAACGTTTTTCTTTAAATTAACTTCCCCTCCCCACCAACTTAGTCTTAAGTAATAATACCTGTGAAACTACAGTTTTGGTGCACGCTAACATAAGTTATTTTTTTAAAAAAGTACGTGTATTCCTTAAAATCTTCATTAGCATATGTATCACACTTTGAGTCATACCATACTAATTGAATGAATCTCTTCATACTTGCTGGAAGCATTTTCTGTGTTACTTTTCATTAAGAAATACTCCGGGCATTTTGGTAGAGGAAGTTTGAGGAACACAGCTTTGCCTAGTTGCAGTGAGAAACCCCAAATCCAGTTCAGGATCTGGGTCTTGATGTTTGAAAGCTTTGTCTCCTTTTTGATAGTGGCACCCCAAAGTGTCCACTGAGGTAGTTCTTGACAAAGCTGCCAAAATTGAGGAATATTACTGGCTGTGGAGAAATGTGGCTTATTTTGGGGAGACTTTGAGAATTATAAATGGATGTCACTAACATGTAGTCTTCCTGTTAGTGTTGGGGGAATTGGGATCTTTCTAGGAGAAAAACGAGGTATATGATAATTATTAACTATTCCTATCTAGGCTTTTCTCTGAGGACAAGGGCTGTCTTAGTTACTTTTCTTGTTGCCAAGACAAAATATCCAACAGCCAAAGTTAAAGAAGGAAAGGTTGATTTTGGCTCAGAGTTTATAGAAGTTGCAGTCCGTAATTGGCTGACTTCAAGGCAGGGTGGCCTGGCAGAGGGGCATCACAGAGGAGAAACAGTTCATGACAGGTAGAAGGCAGCAAAAGGAGCAAGCAGGAAGTGACAATAGCATCCCTCTTTCTGTCCTTTTTTCTATCCAGGCTACATGCCCTTAGAGTGTGTATCACTCACACCCAGGGTGGACCTTCTCATTATCTACACCCAGAACTATGTCAAACCAGTTGGACTAATTTAGTAATCATCCTTGATCCCAGCATCACACACTTAATCGTAGCATCACATACTCTAGAACCAGCCACCCCTGAAAAGCTCCACCTATGACGATATGAGTATTTGGGGGGACATCTAAACACAGGTGATTAACAAGTATACTTCCAGAGTACAGTCCCACCTGGGATGGCAGCCTGCTTAGGATTGGCCTCTGGGTTTACCTTCTCATCTCTCAAAGATGCAGCTCCGGAGCCTTGCAGGAGCTGACTTGTATCTCTTCCAAGGTGCACTGCAGGAACATTATTTCTGTACCATCAATCACCTCCCTTCCCCATACCCATGCTCTCCTTTGTTCCGGTGTATATACAGTGTAATGGTGGCTGCAGCTTGGCAGGTAGATGGGTGATTGTATTAGTTATTAAACATGGTCAGTTTGGAATGAGTCACCAGAGCTGGAGTGCCAGATTTTGTGTTGATGAGATGTAGGGAAGATGCACATACTTGGCTAGCTTTTCTTGTGTATGGCTTTGCTTGCTGATGGAGACCACTTCGTCTCAGACCAGAGAAAATGCATCCTGTTTGTCAAGGCTGCATTTTTATTCTCTTCTAAAGAGAAATGTGCTTTTAATTCCAGAGATCAGATGGGATGACTGGTATTTGTATGGCTGATATATCATTTTAATGCAAATTACTTTGGCATGCCTGACTTTTGTATGGATTGCCAGTGAATTAAAGGAATGGATCCAGATCATGTCAGAAATACTTCACCATTAGAAAATATTGTGGTCTGCAGAAAACAAAATCCAATAAAGCTGTACAGCTATTTGACCATCCTTCTGAGTTACAGAAATGCGCTGTTCTGGGATCATGTCATCGGCGTGAACATCCTACCTGGTGGGCAGTTTCTGAGGAAGAGAAGATCCTAGCGTGGATATGAGAGGTCTGGGTTTGGTGCTGGCTCTGCCCACTGATCACTCTTCACACTGGGCAGAAGTTACTTCCTCTCATTGGACCTCAGCTTTGCTGAGTTATTGATTACAATTGAGTAGCTGATTAAAGATTTGCCCCCTCTGTGGAAAACATGTGCATATTAAAAAAAAAAAGGATTTTTCACACAGTTCCAAGGCGTGCTGGACCCTGTGGGCCTCATTCATTGCCCTCAGAATACAGGCTTTGTGATCTATGAGCTTTATTGTGCCTCCTACTCTAGAAATCATCTCAAGACCCATCTTGACCTTACAGCGCTTATATCTCTAGTGAAGAGACAGAGAACTGAGAACTGGGCCCAGAGCTGACCTTTTCTTCCTGGGGGCTCTGTCTCCTGGCTCGGCTCAGTGAACATACATTGAAGCACCAGGTCAGACAAGAATAGCAAAGGGGAGTGTGATACATGCCCTGCACTGGGGGGTGCATTCTGGGGAGGCTGTTCATGTGGCCACTGGCCTTAGGACTGGAGAAGGCCTTAAGCACTGAGGCAACAGCCTTGGATAAAGAGTCAAGATCTGAGGTCTGATTCTAACCTTGTGCCTCATGAGACATAGTTCTGCCCCTGATCTCCTGGGAAATTCACTGTGCCCCACTTTCTTGAAATGTACAATAAGGTCACTAATTCTAGCACTTGTGCCTTTCCAAATTATCATGAGAAATGGAAAAGCTCATGAATTACTTTTAAAAAAAATTCTCATTAACTACTATGGGACAGTATAGTAGATAGAGAGGTTAAAAGACAAAACTCCTGTAATTAAGAGTTTTACAGTCTACTAATGGAGACAAGATTTTTTCCAATAAAAAGCAAATAGCAACATAAGAACAAATGACAGCACATACTGAGAGTTTGGAGAAGGAAGGCATTTCCTGGGGTTTGGCTGACCAAGGAAGCCTGCCTGAATTCCGAGATCTTCACCTTGATAGATTTATTGTAACTCATTATTTTATTGTGTGATTTGTCCGTGGCTGTAGAAAAATAGAAAACACTATTTACTGAAAAACCAATCTAAAACATGTGCTGTTCATTATTTAAGTATCTAGAGATAATCATTTTTTAATAATTTGATGTGGAAACTGTAGATCTTGGGATGCATGCATATACATTGAAAATTCACTCATATTATTCATTTGATGGCATCCATTTAGAATATATAATGTTTCTGGCCTTGAGCTAGTCACTTAAGCCTATGGTAATAAATGAAGCAGATATGGTTCTTCAAGGACATTATCTTTTAGGCTGGGAGATGGGCATTAGATGAATAATTATTAATCTGTGATTACAGTAGTGTCACCTACTGTGCATATAAGCACACACATAGAGCTGAGACCCTTTTCTGTGTCATTGCTTTGCTGTCTGTGACTTTCCCTCTGTAATGCATTTTGAGTCATTTCTTGTATGTATCCTCCACCACAGAACTTCAATTGATCTCCCACAATAAGCATTTATGTCTATAGTTAACTGGGGTTGACTGATGTGGCTGGGTTTGTGGCATGTCTGCGGGTCCACTGTCAGCTGGTGTAGAGTGGCGTCTGCTGGGACAGCTCTACGTTGCTCATCTCCTAGGTGCAGCTCAGGCACGTTCTCTTGGCAGTAGCTGAGGGGCAAGAGCAGAACCTGAAATACTCAGGTGCTTTTCCAAGTCTCTGTTTGTATTATGTCTGCTAGCAAATCACATAGCTGGGCCCAGGGGCAGCATGACTATCCCACTATCAGGTGGTGTGGTGAAGAAATACACTAGGAAAGGTGAAGAATTAGGGCCTTTAATGGAACTGATCTGTATCTTAGTCACTTCTCTCATCACAATACCAGACACCCACAACTTAAGAGATAGAAGGTTTATTTTGACTTCCTCTTTGTAAAGATGGCTTCAAGACAGGGTGACATGGCAGCCAGGATGCAGAGAGAGAATGAAGGGAAAAGCTGGGGAGGAAGATAAATGTTTCTAGGCCCTACACCAGTGACCACCCTCTTCTGACCAGACACCAGCTCCTAACAGCTAGTCAGCTGTAAGTCCTCTAATCCAGTTATCTTCCAAAAGCCCCACCTTTGAGCACATGAGGCTTGGGGGGGGCATATAGATATAAACTGTAACAATATGTTTCAGTGTACATTCTAATTTCCTCCAGGATTCTGTTACCTGCCTGTGGAGGGTGGTACTTTGTAGGAGGCAGTGCTACATACTGGGGCTGGGTCAACCCATCTGCCAGAAGCAAAGTGGGTAGTGGAAGTCATTAGATGCTAGGAGGGGGGCTTTATCTTGTCAGTAATGGGGGATGATACAGTAAGAATAGGGCCTTGAAATGTAATTCCAAAAGTGATATGTGGCATGCATTTAATTAAGTAGAAACTGGAGAGAGGGGAAAAGTCATGATACATTGGAATAATCCAAGCATGGACCTAGAAGTAAAAGTAAATGGAAAGGAAGTGATGGGCCAGGACGAGTGGATTGATTCTTGTGGCTTTCGCTCTTTGAATTCTTACTGGGTGCTAGGTATTATGCCAAACACTTCGTGCTGGTATTTATTAATCCTCAGAATAGTACTCATTCTGTTTTACAGACTGGTGAATGGAGCTGTAATAATTAAGCAGCTTGTCCAGAGTCACATAGCAACCCTGTGGTGGTCACTCTCTGGAGCCTACATGCTTCCCTGTAACACCAGGAGTCATCCCAGTTAGCAGAAGGTACCACTGAGGGAGTTTGCTGAGACTTGATCATAGTTTATAGGAATAAGAGAAAAAGAGATAAGTTATAAAAATGACTCAGCATTCTAGACATCTCAGTAGTACTTTTTTTTTTTTTTGAGTCAGGGTCTCATTATGTGGTTCAGGCTGGTCTTGAACTTGCTGCCTTATCCAGGTGGGCCTCGAACTCATGGCAGTCCTCCCACCTCAGCCTCCTGAATGCTGGGATTATATGGTGCACCACCATGCCTGGCCCGAGTGGTACTTTTGATAGGATTAGCAACACCAGATAGCAGCCATTTCGCGGTGGGGTTGAAGTGGCACACTGGGCTGTTGGGTGGTGTGGACTGTGGGTGGCAGCAGCGGGAAAGCCCTGGGCTGGGGCATCTGTCCCAGGGAAGGAAAGTGAAGGGCAGAGGAGGCTGATGATGGAGTCACAGACCGGTTTACATGTGCGAAAAGAAATCAGAGCCAGTGTAGGAGTGACCTGAAAGGTAGGTGGAAAATGTGCATGGAGTTGAATTGTTTTTCCAGACTAAAGAAAGAGAGTTTCAAGATGGAGGAACTGAGCAGGGCCAAGAGTAGGAGAAGCCACGAGGAGGAGAGCTGAGACGAGCTGAGGAGTCCAGAGCTGGGCAGTGGGAGGTCAGCCGGAGCTTTGAAGAGGAGTTTCAAGGGAGCCGAGGAAGGGAAAGTTGCAGGCAGGTGAGGGCACGGGGCAGTGTCAGACTCGAAGGCTGCACTCCGGGAGTTTGGTGGCCAAGGTCACAACCTCTGTGGGGCAGCAGGGCAAGAGAGAAGACCCTGTGGGCATGAGTGAGTGGAGGAAGGGGAGACCGCTGGGCATGACTGAGAATGCTCAGAGAGAGGAGGCCTGAAGGACCCAGTCCCAGGAGGAAAACATGAAGGACCAGGATTCGGACAGCAGAAGAGAGATTAACCATGAGGGGAGAAGGGAGCAAGGCACAAAAGTCCCCCATGGACACTCTGAGTGACTCTGAGGGTAGGCAGGACTGGGACAAAGGATAAGCCACCTCACATGCAGATTAGTGCCATTGTGGCTGTGATGCAGTTACCTGCTTCTGAGCTGGGAGCCAGAGAACCTTCTCGAAATAAAACCATCTGTATACCCTCAGGATAGTCTGTTCTCCCTACAGTGGCCAGATCCACTGGTTACCCTTCGTGTTGGGGTTCCCGCTGGGGCTTCAGCCTCATCCTGCCACGCCTTCCTGCTGTACTCTTAAGTCTTTTCCTTCAGCCTGGAGGACTTGCCTGAATCCCGAGATGGCTCCTTCAACTTCCAGCATGGGTTCAGATCGTTGACTCTGGTCTCTCTTCTGCACCTCTCCTTGGGAAGAGCCTGACACTACTGGGTCCCAGCCCTGATGCCATGCCCGGCAAGCAGCAGGGACTCACCACAGATGTCCTGCAGGAAACTGAGCCAGACAGTGTGGCTCACAGAAGGAAGCCCTGTTGTCTGTGGAAGCTGAGCATATCTGTGTAGGTGGGGAGTCCCTGGAGTGTACCTCAGCTTCTTTGTGGTGCTCAGCGAGAGAACCAGTGTGTGCTTTTTGGAGCCTGACCACCCATCCTATACCCCACCATCTCCTTTTCTCTTTTTAAAAATGGAAATAGAATACGCAAAGCAGACCTCACAAGGACCTTTCTCCTTTAGACAAATAGCTGATCTTCCTATTAAAATGGTAATTTCCTTTGTTTGAAAAGGCAGATGTGGTCAAATTAAGCTAATCTAATTTGCAATTTTTCATTAAAAATATATATGAGTTAGGCTGGGAGGCTGTTGAGGTCCCAGGGGTCATTGCGTTAACAGCCATGGGAACGAATGTCCTTTATCTGCTTGTAGATACATACAGTTTCCAGGCAAGCATCATTTCCTCACGCTGACTTCTCCGTGACCTTGTTTCAGGCCATGGGGATTTTTATCTGCCAACTTGTCTTGTATTTTGCCCTTTTTATTAAATAGAAAATCCCTAAGTACCTCCAGGTTGCAGAATCCCTTGTAGAGAGAAGAGGAGAAAGGGTCATTTCTAATTAATAGGGGACAGAGACAAAGACATGGAAATTTTTATATGAGAACAAGGAAGATGCAAAACTGCCTGCAGTAGATGGATGTGGAGACACCTTGTTCATGGACCTGGGTGCACAGTAATACACTGGTGGGCAGAGGAAGACACAGCAGTGGTATCCCTGCGTGTTGAGGTGACTCTAAATTCTCACAGTCCAGGAATTGTTGATACCATTTTCAGGCTAAGATTTCCCTCACTAAATCTCACCATGCCCAAAAACTGAGTCCCCATTCAAACTTTACAAGCATTCACATGCTCTTGGGAATTAGTGATGGGATCTCATAACTAAGCAGTATGGAGCCCAAGAAGATGTGACCAACTAGTTTTTCTTCTACATTCCCACTGTAAGGACTTGATTCACATTCATTTCTTAGAAGTTTCGGCATCTGAGAGACCTGGATTTTGGCACCATCTCTACCTCTTGCGGCTTTTGGCTCTGAGTCTGTGAAACGGGCTCGCTGTTGTGCTGAGGACTGACTTTGAGTGCTCTGCACAAACTGTGCACACAGTCTTAGCCAGGAATCAGTGGCTCCTGATGATCACCACCAGCTTTGGGACTGCTTGTCATGCGTCAGGATCCTTTGTACTAAATCCACCTTATCAGGGATTGCTCGTGCTTCTGAGTAACCTTGGCATTCATGAACCTTGGTGAAGGGCGTAAGCTTGAATGATTCACTGTGGTACCTGAAGCTTGAATTAGAGCAGGATTCGATGGCGGATGTAAATGTTTGGGATCTGCAAAGGCAGGCAGTGCCCACCAGAAGAGAGGTCGGATACATTTCGACAGGCAGACAGAACCTGGGAAAAGTGTTCTTGGAATTTCAGCGAGTTCATAGTTCTTCTTATGGTCCTGTGTGACTCCAGAGCTTCTGAAGAGTTGGAGATGCTTCTAAAGAGGGCTGATATACTTGCAACTCTGTTTATTTGGACTATTTGTAAGTCAGTGATAAAAACCCTCTCCCAGGAAGTGTGTGGCCATGTGCTTTATTTATATCTCTTGCATCCTGTCTTGACTGGTTTTTGGAATGAGCCTTGGGTATTTTGCTATAGTTGTCCTATTTTCTTGTCTACCTAAATTATGCCAATTTGTGTGAAGTGCTGTGTGTGATGACAAGCAGTTCGTTGGTGGTGGATTCTTTCTGCTGCAGCCCCTTTCTCATCAGTGTCAAAGCTGAAAGTGTTGGCAAGTCCTACAGATAGATTTTCTTTCTGTCTTAAATGTTTAAGAGTATTTTTGACTGTTTTAAAGAGGTTGCTGAGAAGATGTGCGGTTTTGCAGAACAGAATCCACAGTCCTGGCAGAAGTGCCGAAAGCTTTGAGTACTGCACCTAGATGGAAGCCATGTCCATATCCATGTAGGACTGGAGCACGAGAGATGCTCATGTGCCATTGAGCAGACCTAGCTGTGCCCTTAAATGCTGTCACATAATGTGCAGTCCAGGGCACGAGATGGTACAGGTCGTCATAGACCCACACACCCTGGATATTCGGCTGCATGTCAGGAAAAATGGTGTCACTTAAGTATGTAAGAGAATAGTTTGTGACCTCAGTTTTGCTGTATGATGTCTTACGAGTTCAACAGCAGTTTTCCCCATGCCCTTGACCCCCAGGTGGCATCAAAGAGCACAGGAAGAACTTGGCTGGGTATCTGAAAAGAGCCTCAGTATTTAATGGTGTTTCTTTGTGTGCCCTGTGGCCGTGTCATTTGTGTGCTGCTAGCACCTAGCAGGGTGCTGTCACAAGACGATAAAACTCAACCACTGGGCTGTGGGCTCCATGAGAGGCTGGGTCTGCTTCGCTTTCTGTCAGGTCCCTACTGCCTTGCAGAGACCTGGCACATAGTAGGAACTTAATAAATACTTGTTGAATGTGGGTGTGAACAGACTATTCATAGTTGCTGACTGGATTTTATATTGTAAATACTGAATTTCCTCTGTGCCATCTGACAAATAGTTTTGGTATAATTGTTCCTGTTTTTTCCTTTAAGCACACGTTTAGGTGCTCCTGGGTAGACTAGGAAGGATATGGTTTGCTGGCCTGATGTGGGAATGGGAGATTTGGATCCTATTTTAAGCATTGTCTCTTCTTTGTGAGTTTTACCCATTATTGTGAAAACACTGAATTTCATTTGTATATCATTCTCAAAAGCAGGGGTCACAAACTATTTATAGACTACCACTTATTTTTAGTAGACTATTTTTAAAGCAGTTTAAACTGATCGAGAGGAAGGTACAGAGATTTTCTATATACTGGTTGTTCTATCCATGCATGGCTCTGCCACTGTCAACACCCTCGCCGGAGTGGTACTTTTTTTTTTTATAATTGATGAACCTACATTGACATATCATTATCACACAAAGTCCATTGTTTACTATACTTTTCTTGGTGTCATGCATTTTATGAGTTTGGATGATGTATAATGGTATTTAGCTATCATTATAGTATTATACAAAGTAGTTTTACTCACCTAAAAATAAATCCTGTGTTCTGCCAGTTCATCCCTGTTTGGCTCCAACCCGTGGCAGTGCCTGGACACCTTCCTATCTCCGTAGTTTCTACTTTTCAGAATGTTATACAGTTAGAACGATATGGTGTGTAGCATTTTCTGGTTGGCTTCTTTCATTTAGATTCACATGCATTTAAGTTTCTGCCATCTCTTTTCATGACTTGATAGTTCATTTCTTTTTGGTGCTGGATAATTTTCCACTTGTTGGATCTATTCACCTACTGAAAGATCCTGATCACTTTCAAGCTTTGAGGATTATGACTTAAACTGTTATAAATATTTGTGTGCTATTTTGTGTTGATATACATTTTCTGCTTCTTTGAGAAAATAACAAGGAAGGAAATTGATAGATGATGTGATAAAAGTATGTTAAGTTTTGAAAAAAACTACAAAACTGTCACAGTGGCTGTGCTATTTTGCAGTCCCACCAGCAATGAATGAGAGTTCCTGGCACTCCACGTCCTTTCTTGTATTTGGTGTTGTCACTGTTCTGGATTTGGGCCATTCTAATGCATGTATGGTGGTATCCCATTGGCGTTTTAATTCACATTAAAGCAAATTTAATGCCATACGATGTGGGGTATCTTTTCATTTGCTTATCTGCCATTTGTATGTTTTCCTTTGCGAGACAATGTCTTGTTAGTTTTTTGGACTGTTTTTTTTAAATCAGTTTAAGTCAGTTTGTTTTTCTGTTGTTGAGTTTTATTACGTTTAGGAAGCTTGTACTATTTGGTTTTTGGTGCTGAACATGTGTTGTCTGAGATGTTCATAACATTCCTAGAAAGCTGGTAATATTCCTGCTCCTTAATGATAATGGTGAGGCCTCAACATTGATTCCAGTGTCCAAGGCCCATCGTTACAAAGTAGTAGAGCCGTTTTCCAAGCACGGGTCTGTTTGATGTAGAAGCCCCTTTAGATTACTTATCTCTACATTCTTAGAGACCCTTAGGAAGTAGATACCAACAAGCATGGCTCTCTCTTAAGTTGATTAGACTATAGAGAGAATCTGAATTGTCTCAACTTCTTTCTGGGATAGGGTGTCAAGAAGGCTTCCTAGAAAAGGAGATAGAGCTGGTGACTGTGATAATAGCAACATATAATATTTGTTGTTTACCATGCAGCTGATGCTGTGCAGCCTGATGTTGCAGCATTTCCCACCCTTAGTCTGAATGACCCATGTAGTCATCCCATAGGCACTACAGGATTGAATTATGTCCCCCATCCCCAATCCTATGATAGTTCTGTTCAAGTCCCAGCTCCTGGTACCTGCAAATGTGACCTTATTTAGAAAGAATTTGCAGATGTAATTAAGAAATACCAAGATGAAATCATCTAGGATGGCTAGAAATCAAATGCCATGTCCTTATGAAATAGAAAAGGGAGATGTGACACACAGAAACAAAGAGGGGATGGCCACGTGAAGACGTAGGCAGAGATTGGAGTTATGCCCCCACATCCAAGGAATGCTAGATGCCACTAGAAGCTGGAAGAAGCTAGAATAATTGTTTGCTATAGCCTTTGGAGGGCACTTGTCTAGCTTTACTGGACACTTTGATTTGGACTTCTAACCTCAAGAAAGTTGAGAAAAAATAAATTTAAGCCACCAGGTCTCTGGTTACTTGTGATGGATGCCATGGGAAACTAATATAGTCTATAACAATTATTATTCTCAGTTGAGTTAGTTGCCTGGTATGGCACACTTGGCGAGTGGCGGATCTTGGATTAAAATCCAGGTGAGTCTATGTTAGGCTGCTGGAACAGGATTTGATTTCAAGGGCAGAGGGAGGGCGGAACCTGACTATCTCAGTTGCTGGAATAAAATACCCAACATCCACAAGTTAAAGGAGGAAGGGTTTATTTTAGCTCACAGTTTGTAGGGGTTTCAGTCCATAGTTGGCTGGCTCCAAGGCAGGATGGCATGGCAGAGGGGAAACAGTCTGCATCAGGGCAGGCAGGAGGTAGACAGCAGTGAGCTTCCCTTTCCCTTTTATTCCATTCAGGCTACAAGCCGCCTGGTTGGTGCCACCCACATCCAGAGTGGGCCTTCCCATCATCCTTACCCAGAACTATGCTAAACCAGTCAATGGGCTAATTTAGTTACCATACACCCTTAATCCATATTCATACACCCTAGATCCAGCCAGCTCTGAAAAGCTTCACTATGAGTGCATGGGGCTTTAGGGGGATATCTAAATATAACCTGTAATACTATCAAACTGTTGTGGACAGAGGCAATTCTAAGTGAACATTTATGGATCCTCAGAGGCTTTGTTCTCAGCCACAAAGAGCCAGAGCCCCTCTGCCTCCTATATCCAGAGGCCCAGGTGGAATCCTCATGGGGAGCTTGTGGGGCATATATCCCACTAGGCTGACAGCCCTTTGCCATACCCCTTATGCCAGGAACAGAGCCCATGTGGCTTGTGTCAGCCAACAACTCAGAGAGTAACCCTGGAAAGTGTGGCCTTGAGCCAAGCTGGACCTCTGAATTACAGGCTGTGGAGATAGCAGGAGGAAGAGGCCTCTCTGCTTGGTCTGGGGGTGAGGAAGGCAGCATGTAGCTCTCTAATACTTGAAAGAACAGTGACTTGGTTTGACTCATGGAGAGGGATCTGGTGCTGAGTTTCAGGTACTCTGTTTAAAATGGCTAGTGATTCAGTGCTCCTCAGGGAACAAAACTAGAATAGACCTAGAGGAAAGGATAGATGTTCTAAGAGGGACTTACTGGCCGACCTTCTTCCCAGGCCACAGCCTTGGGAGGCCTGTCAGAGGTACCTATTGGTGCTGAGGATGGTTTGGGCCTTCAGAGGGGATCATGATTAACTGTGGCACACATTCCTCCATCACGCCATTCCCATCTCAATCAGAAGATAGTCCTATTGGGCCCAGGACTACTGTTATCTTCATTCCTAGAGAGCCTTAGTTATCTCAGGTTCTGTGGCTGCATCTTTTTTTTTTTTTATTTTTTGGTGGTGCTGGGGATTGAATCCAGGGCCTTGCACATTCAAGGCAAATGCTCTACTACTAAGCTACATTCCTAGCTCTGGGGCTGCATCTTAACTGGCCAGAGGGAAGGGGAAGGTCACCCTGACTAGGCCACCCTGCATACATAGCCAGCCTTTCACACAGGCTGGCTAGACACTTACCTGTATTCATGCAGTGGGGAGGTCAGAGAGCTACCAGATGCTCTCGACAAGCCCATTTCTATCCCTTCAGCGGTAGTGTCAGAGACTTTAGTTGGTTGTATCAACACTGGAAACTGAGTGCTGGGTGTGTTAGAAGGCAAGGAAGGGAGAGATGGTTGCAGCTGCCATTTGTCATGTTCTACCATGTGCCCGGCAGTTGCACTGAGATTTTAGCATTTTGGCATGTTTTCGGAGGTAAGTTCTTAGAATTCCATTTTATAGATGGGAACAGGAGGCTTGAGGGCTGAGTTCTTAAGTGACTCATGCAGGAACTCATAGCAAGTGCCATTGAAACCAGGGACCTCCCTGATCTCAATAACCATGATGTAACCACTGATTCTAGGGCTCCAGGCACTGCCTGGGAGAGGCAAACCAGGGTGGGATGGTTTGAGGTAAGTTATAGAAGGGGAGACTTTGGTTATTTTATGACTGGTTGTGGCCCAGCTAACCAGACTTTGGAACTCTTGGCACATCACAAGCTTTAGTTAAGGTGAACAACTCTGTGTGCCAGGGTCTTCTTCTAAGCCCCACATTCCTTCGGAAAGCTCACATTCACACATTAGAAACACATAGACTGTTTTGTCGCCTGCTGTATTTTTCACATTGCTGGGGAAAGTACATCTAGAAGCTATTACAATGCCATTGCCAGTGAAGCAGTTTTGTGAATGAGTTTTCAGTGGAGTTATATCCGTTTTTAGCTCTGGCATTATTCAACCTGTGCCATCCCCCATCCCCTACCCTCTCTCCCCTCACCTCCCTGCCCTTAGTGATTCCTTATGGTGGAGAGTGGGTATGTGACACCTGGAGTGTGAGTCGCGTACATGGCATTTGCTCTGCTGGGCTGTTGTTGGTCGGTGAGTTTATCTGGTGTGGATCTTAGGGAGTTGCTGTATGAATATCTTAGAGGGGAAAAAAGGACAATGATAAATGCTTGGAAAGCTCTTCCATGACATTCTAATTCTTGCCCACTAAGTGTTAAAGTGGCAATATTTAGTTTGATGATTCATTCTGTGCGGGGGAATTGGTTTTAGTGCTGTCACCATTGGGGCTCATGAATTGATCCACCACTAAATTCTGAATTACCTGAGAGATGAGTTTATTTGGACTTTAGCAAGAAAAGACAGTCTTAAACCCCACTGACCCCATTGCTTCTGTTGTCATCAAGCCTTGGCTGGCAACTCACGCAGCAGTGCTGCCCGGCAAGCCTTGGCTCATCCACGGAAAATTTCACATTCATATCAGATGCTGATTTAATGTATCATTTATGGCTATTAAGCTAAAGAAATGAATAAAATTTAAAATCATTGGCTTGTCTTGTATGATTTTTTGAGTAGTACCCAAGTCCCTCTGGTCGGCAATGGATGTTACTCAGAAGCATCTTCAGCTTGCTGTGAGGTTGTGGGGGAGTAGTAAGAGACCTTGTCACTTGAGCAGTCTTTCTCAACACAAAACCTTCCTTTTTTGTTAAAGCCACAGGATGGCTCAGAAGAATATTTGAGTATAACTTGGGATCCTTTTTTTGCAATAAAGATAAATCTGTGTATGTTTGATCTTTCTTGCGTTTGAAGGAGATTAAAATAGATTCGTTATGATAAACTCTTGTCAGACGATTAGTTTTTGTTGTGATGAAAAGCTAGAATAACTTTTCATTCTAGTTGGCTTCAAAACGTGATCCTGACATTATCAGTTCTAGGACGCAGGTGGATTGGCAAGTACTTCTTGCAACCTAGCATATACAGAGCATCTTTCCGATCCTGGGTACGTGCCTTTGAGGTCTGTGGCGATGGGACAGTGTTTGGGTCTCCAGGCTGCTGGGAGCAGAGGCTTGATGGGCTCTTGAGGAAAGACGGGACATCCTACAGGGCTGCGGCACAGGTGAAGAGCTTAGGAAACAACTTCAGTGAGACAAAAGCCATGCTTTGGCACCAGTAAGACCCGTGAAACCCTGGTGAGTGGCTCAGGACACAGCAGCGATCTATCTTGGGGATCTGTCTCCATGGACATCCCAGAGAGTAACAATTCGCCTCTCTTGTGCCTTTCTGCCTCTCTGCTGTTTCTTTTCTCTCTCTCTCTCTCTTTTTTTTTTTTTGTATTTGATGCTGGGAATCGAACTCAGGGCCTTGTGCTTGTGAGACAAGCACTTTACCACTTGAGCTAAATCCCCAGCCCCTACTGTTTCTTTTCTTTCAGTAGCTTCTGGTTTGTTCTTCAAGCTTCATTCAAACTCCCCAAGAGGATATCAAATTACTTCTAGTGATCATGTTGCTGGGTAGTTTTAAAAGACAACTTTGCCTCAGGCACAGAGTCCTGATGTGGCCAAGGGGAAAGGTCAGCTGATATCAAACATGTTCACCTGTAGTACAGAATCCCATCTGTGTGATTTGCCCAAAAGGAGCCATCAGGATGTGACTGTTTGCAGCATTTTAGGCTCCTTTCTGGCTCTGGTGGAGATTCTAACCCCATGTGTTTAGAGGCCGTTTGGGTTCATTACTCTTTGCATCTCAGACAGTCCACCCATCTCTGCATGAGGCAAATTATTACCATCTGGCTAAACTTCGAGGCATTTCGTGATCATCAATAGGTCTATCGGCATTTTATGTAGCTAAAGTGGCTATGACAATCCTGCTTGTACCTCTAGAGTCACTTCTCTCTTACCTCATTCTAGACCTGTTCTCGCCCTTCCTCCTCCAAGGGCAAGCCCAGAGAACCCAGGCATCTACCTAGGACACTCGCAGGCTGAATGCCTTCAGAGGACGATTCCCATGCAGTGTAGAACAGAGGACTGGAAGGGAAGAGGTGACTGCATTGTATTTCTGCCAGATCTCTCTCCTGACTCTAGCTTAGTCTTGCCTGGTTTCTTTTTAAACTGTCTGATTTCTCTTTAATACAAGAACTTACTTTCCATCCTGATTCGGTTAATTTGTTGACTTTGGAATCTAGCCCTTGTTGACAATGTCAGGCAGTTTCTTCTTAACGTATTTTGAGAGAATCCTGAATTCTACTACAGCTGGTGGTCATGTGGGAGCATAAGTAGTAGCCCCCTCCCACGATTTGTCTGTCAGATTATTTAATTGCTTCTGTCTTGCCTTGTTCCAAAAACTTAATTTATTGTTCCACAAGTAATACATGTTCCTTGTAGAGAATTAAAAAATAACAGGAACAAACTGTTCCTTGATACTTGGAGAATAAGATGTTGTACATTACAGTTTTGTTTTTCCTAAAGTTAAGTCAACTTCAAGCATAACTCACTGAAATAGACAAGAAGGCTAGTGTAGGGCATTCCTCAAGGTCCTTCCTGTGGGGAGGAACTGAGGTTTTGGAGAGGTGGGCTGGGAAACCTGAGTTCCTGGTGCTAAATGTTCCTCCTCATGGGTACTTGCCACAGGAACTGAGCCGTGTATTCCAGAGGAGTCACCCTCCCTCTCCAAACAAGTTTGCCCCTGAGGCTGCAAAACTGGGTGAGGAAAAAACTGGGGGAGGCCCAAAATGGGTGAGGCCAAAGGCTCGAAGCACAGGCTTTTACTGCTCCTCATTTCAGGGTGCTGGTGGAATTAATTTCTGTCATTGGGCCAAGAAATTGAAAACAGAGTTGGAGTAGGGTTTGTCCATTTTCTATCAGTTCTCCCCTCTCATTCTGAAACTCACAAATACTTAGGTTTACCCTTTTGTGGAGCAAGGAGAACCCAGGCCTTAGGAACCTCAAAGCTCGTCTGTCCATTGTGGCTTAGGGAAGTGTGGATTCATATTGCTGAGATTCTTCAGCACAAGCAAACAGTGAACAGATAGATTCTAATAAAATTCTCAGTGCACTTTTTTTTTTTTTTAATGAAAAAAGGCACAGATCAACCATGGTCCTGTTACCATGCTTAACAGCTGATAATGTCTTATTTTTGACTTCCTAATTGTTTTCTGTACATCTGTGCAGAGGGGCACCAGAAAGGTGGGGACAGCTTATAGCAATTCACTGCACAACAGCATTTAAAAGAACCTGATATGAAAGGAAAATGAGGGCCCGAAAACAGGTTGGATCTAGGAGTCACTTTTCCCATAAGGCTTTTTTGCTTTCCTCAGTGCAAGAAGAGTCTTTTTGTGTCGAAGGCTCCTCCATAAGAAGTTTAGGAGTGAAACCTGTTCATATGGTGGGTCTAATTTCCTTTTAAAGGTCCACCTCCCCCAAACCCTGGGGAGCCCTACTGGCTGAGGATCTTGTAATTGCTGAACTGCAATTCAAATCAGAGTGCGATTGTGATCAAACCAAGTGACTCTCATTACTCCTTTGCCTTTTGCATGAAAACCACTCACACTGACAGCGAGCAAAGCTGAGCACATGCAGCCTGTGATTCTTGGCAGGCCAGCTTCACTTTTAATAAGCAGCATAGTGTGGGAAGGAGAGGTGGCCAGTGCTGGCTGCTGGGAGATGGTGGCGGGTGACCTGAGGGGGTTGGTGCTGCTTTATTCCTGGGACCAGAAATACCCAGGGCTCTGAGTTGCTTGCTGGGGTTGTAACTGGGTGGGTCCCTGGTCTTTTATGCTAAGCTCAGCTTGCTTCCAGACCTAGAAATAATTAGAGGCAAGTGTGCCCGCAGTGGTCCACTGTGGAGTGAGAGCCTGGTGGGCTGTTGGCGTCCTTTTGTCATTTATGCCCATTTTCCCTCATGTACTTGGTTGTTGAGATGGCCAGAGTCAGTTTTATTGCATCCAGTGCTTTTGAGTTTCTTGTGGTGCCTTCTTAAAAGGCCTGATACTCCTAGGTGCAGAGGAAAGGAATGTTCTTTTAAGCGCCTTTGAAGTGGCAGGCGTGGGCTTTGTTCTCCGCAGACATGGCTTTTGAGGATCAAACTATGGGTCTCCTCAGCAGGGTGGGCTCAGGGTAGCTGGAGGTCAGGCCTAGCCTGTGCGGCCCTGGGGCACAAAGCTCCCATGAGCCAATTCCATGGCTTGAGCATTTTATTGTTGTCAATGAATTTTTGTTTAAAGGTTTAAGAATCTTACTTTAAGTACTACTGGTTTTTACAACCAAGGTAGACCACTGCATTCTTTCTTCAAAGAATCTGGGCTCATTCTTATCTAAAACTAGGCACCTGGATCAAGTAATGTATTGGGATATTCTTGAGTTTTTATTTTACGTTTTTATTGAGGTATAATAAACATACAGAAAAGTGCACAAATCTGAAGTCTATAGCTCAGTAAATGTTTATTTCTAAGTACTCCTCCATAATTACATGCAGATTAAGATATAAAACATTGGCAGTTCCCCAGAGACCCCCCTAATGTCCTTCCCAACAGTCCTTCCTTACCAAGATGACCCTTTGAACTTTTCTCACCAGTCACTTGTTTGGCCTCTTTTTGAATTTGTACAAAAATCAATTCGTCAGTTCTTTTTCATTGCTCTTTTGTATTCCTTTATGTGAATATTTTACTGTTGGATGGATGTTTTGCTTCATGGCAGTTTTCTTTTTAAAGTGTGGCATATAAGCTGTCTTTTGATTCTGGCTATCATTTACTCCAATTATTTTAAAAGATTAGCAGTGTGTATCTTTCTTTTCATCCAAAGGAAATCTGATATGGAATCCATTCACAGAAAATAGATCAAATAATGAAGTGTTGCAACTGAGTTAGACCTAGGTGGCTTGGTGCCCCCAGGCACTTTGCCTTCCTCCCATGGGTGGCCCTTGGGTGAGGTGGATTAGCTCACTGGCTTGGGACCTGGCTTTTGGAACTGGATTGCCTGACCAGTGTCTCTTTGCTGTGCATTCTTGGGCAAGTTGCTTAGTCTCATTTTCCTAAACTGTAAAATGGAGATTTAAAAAAAGAGTACTTTATCATAGGGTTGTGGGAGACATTAAAGAAGGTGGGACAAGGCAAGCATGGCACACACTGTTCACACTCAGCAGTGGTGTAGGCGCTCCTGTCACCACTGGCGTCATCATTTCTGTCACTGCAGAGGCTGGGACTCCCTGGGGCACTAATGGAAGGCCATGGATCCATGACAGTGGCAAGACTGGAGATGGTCCCCTGCTGGCTCTCCAGTCTCCTGTGGGTGTGAGATGCCCCGGCCTATTGGGTGTCTCTGAGGCTCTTCCCCTGCTCATGCCTATGCTCTTTGGAGGCAGGCATCTTACTAGACGTAGGCTGGCAGGAAGCTGGCGCCCTCAAGGCTAGTGGAGAGCCCTGTGTCTCAGACCTCCCTTTCTCTGTGTACCTGGACCTGACGGGACTGTTGAGTTTGCTAAATAAAGACTGTCTGGGACTCCAACCTTGTGGCATGATATTCTTGTGGCATGAATCCCAGCAATTCAGAAAGATGTTAGGATATGAAGAATGGAGCCTCTTTTGGGCTTTTATTCTACTCTGGCTTTCAGTCAAATTGGACTTTTGGAACCAGGCCCAGGTTCAAGTGTAGCTGGAAGGACTAGATATTAGCTTTGTTACTATTTGCAATAACAACAGGTATCATTTATTTAGTGCATATAGTCTGCATTGCATGTATTATTTAATCTTCACAACAGCCCTATGATGTAGGTACAGTCATCGTATTTGTTTATATGGGATGATATGTGCACTAGGCACTTTCCTCATCCAACTAGAATTAAATTTTGTGAGGGAGGGATTTTCTTCACTGTTATTCCCAGAAAATAGAATAGTATGGGCACAATAACTATTTATAAAACAAAGGAATAATTCTCTGTTTAAAATGAAGAAATTGGGGCTCAGAGCATGTTACGGTTTGTGCGTAAGTGTCTCCACAAAGCCTCATACTTTAAGAGGTGGCTGGATCAGAGGTGGCTGGGTCTAGAGTGTGTGATGCTGAGATTAAGGGTGTGTGATCTCTAAATCAATCCTCTGATTGGTCTGGCACCACCCTAATCCGAGCAGCCTGGTTAAAATACAAGGCACATAAGAAGCTGCTTAGGTCTCTTGCTTACCTTGCTGCCTTCTGCCTGTCTGCCATGCCACCCTGCCTTGGAGCCAGCTGATTGTGGACGGAAAGCTCTGCAAATTGTGAGCTAAATAAGCCTTTCCTCCCTTAACTTTGGGTGTCAGGGATTTTGTCTCAGCAATGGGAGAAAAATAATTAATACGGAACAGTTAAATAGCTTGCCTGAGGTCACATTGCTAGTAAACGGCAGAACCAGGCTTGGTATATCCTGAGCTCTTGCTGGTAACTGCCCCCTGTGCAAGAGTGAGAGGTGACCCTGAAAGGACAGAGTCCTGGGGTTGGAGTGATAGAGGGGATAAGAGGAGAGTGCCCTACGCTCAGGGTTTATATGTCCCTGTGTCAAAGAGCATGAAGCAAGCGGGACAGGATACTTTGCCATCCAGTGGAGCCATTCTGTGTGTGTCTGGATAGCCTGGCAGGACGGAGAACCTGTCATGGGCCTTGATCTGGTCTTTCCCCTACTTCCTGTGCATAGTGGGCAGATATTTCTGTCTTGGACTGTGATACAGAGATGCTACGGGTTGTCAGCAGGGCAGGAGATGGAACCTGCTCTTGTCTACAGGGACCCTGGGTTACCAAGCTTAAGCCCTGTGCTTAGGCCAAGGGCTGTCCATGCTTGAGGGTTTTCATCTTTTTCTTTAAATTTTGTTCCCACCAGGAAACTCTCCGTTGATCGTGTTAATCTCATGAAGTCTTTTCAAGCCATCTTGATGCTCAGATGCAACTTTACTCAGAGTAAAATTAGCAGCAAGTTAATTACCACTGTGCCATTGTACTACAACTTATAGCTGCAAATGGTTTCAATTTCTGATCATTTCCCTGTGTTGGAGGAGACGACTGAAGACTGTGTGGAGTGAGACAGGGCCAGTGTGTGGCTGCTCACCTCATCTCTCTCTGCCTGGTGCTGATCCACTCCCTGCTCTGTCTCCAGTTAAATATTTATTTACCGACTCCCACTTATGTATTACGTTCTCTTTTATTCTGCATTTGTCTGTGGTTAGCACTGTCACTATCTGGTATTTTACATTGGAATCCTTACCCAGTCATTATCTGTAACACTCTTCACCCTTTCTGCAATTTTTGACACAGAATTGGACTTTTTTGGGACAGTGTTGAAACCACCAGTCAATTGGGTGCTGTTTAAAAAGTGCTTGTCTCCTCTTCTTAGCGATTTCTCACTCCAGAGTTCTTTTTTAAGCAAGTGTCAGTGGTGGTGCCTTGTCAGGATCTTTTCTTTAGAAGTTAGGTAACAGGTGTCTCTTTGTGCTTCCCCTTAGCATGCAGTGCATGTGCCTCCAGTCCTTAAATTGAATGATGAAGCCTCTATTACTGCATCAGAAGGCGGAGTCTGCAGAATGCAGGTTTTAAAAGATGCCCCAGGAGCTGGAGAGCATAGTAGTATGGAGCTTAGCCTGAGACAGAGATTTTCTGAGTCCCTGTGCAGCCTTGACAGGATCTTTTCTATTTTCTCATCTTTAAAAAACCTTCATAATCCAGTACCAGCCACATGTGACCACTGAACCCTTGAAATAAGTTTGGTCTGAGATGAGATGTGCTGTGAGTATAACATATACTCCAGGTTTGGGAGCCTTAGTGTGAAGATCGTTTATATTTTAAGATACTGATGACATGTTAAAATGATACTTTGGGTATGTTGGGTTAAATCAAATATTTCAATTAATCTTACCTGTTTATTTCTACTGCTTAGTGTGGGGACTAGAAAATTGAAATTCTAGATGTGGTTGACATTTGTGGTCATGGTAAAACTGACTTGTAAAGTATGTTTATTGGATAGCATTGATTTGATCGGAGATAGAAACAGCCCCTTCTTTCATAGGTTGTTGTGAGGGTTAAATGGGCAAGTGGATGAATAATGTTTAGTTGGGTGCTTGGCGTGTAACAAGCAGTCACAAAATTTTAAACTGTCATCATCATTCTTATTTCCTCATCCAAGATAGTAATTTAAGGTAAGAGGAGAAAATCTAGGTATGAACATTTGGGGTGCGGTTTGGGGAAGGCTGATCTTCTCCCCGAGAGGTTGCACATAATTCGACTTCTCAGGTGTTGTAAGTAATCCTTCTCCCCTGTGCTCCTCATTTGTATTTATAGTAGAAGGTTGTTTATACAGTTCAGGTCAAATCCTGCTACCTAAAGGGTGACTGCTCCCTGCAAACTGCTCTATAGGATCCCCTGAGGTGCACTTATTTACCCAGCTATTCTGGGTATTATAATGGAGCAAAAAATGAGCTTTTATGAAACCATTTATAAATTGCTAATGTCAATGATGTGCTTCCCATAGCACTATGAAGAGTGCTTTTCATATATTATTTTATTTATTGCTCACACTAGCCATGCAGGACAAGTGCTGGCCTCCCCGTTTGTGATGGAGTACGGTGAGATTTAGCGTACGCGATGTGTCCCAGGTTTCACAGCCAGCGGGTGAGAGAGTTTACTTTTGAATCCAGGTCTGTCAGTTCTACTCATAATCATTACTACACTATTTATTGTAGAACACAAAACAAGTCTCTTTATTCAGGAAACATCATGCAACACAGACTGGGTGGTTCAGAATGTCTGATACCCTGGAGAGGGTAAGTCTGAAGGCAAAGAAATCCCAGAAAATGGCTAGAGCTGAACTGAGTGCAGGACCCAGGCCACAGCTGTACTGGGTTCAGACCCAGACTATGATCAGAAGTGACAATAACACAGCCTAAGTCGGCCTTTTGTCTCAGCTGGGCAAATCTGACATGATTCTTCCGTGGACCAGAAGTGTGTCCACCAGAAGGGCTTTCCAAGACCCTAGAGAAGTAGAGACACTGGATAAATGTATTAGCTTTGCTACTGCTGCTTAGGCAGGGCATTTGATAGAACATTTCCCAAGCCCCAGCGTTTTCTTGGAGAAATCTCACTGAGCTAGACTCTGATGATTCCATGTGTCAGAAAAGGACCTTCTCTTCCATTGAGGTCTGAGGTGAATCTGTTGGTGACTGCCACGTTAGGTAAATGCCAGGAAAGATACATGTCACATGGGTGTTTCTGTTGCCATGGGACACCACATGGCAGATCCTTTAATGAATGAGTGTCACTGATTGGAGCAGCTGCCTTTCAGGGAAGCTGCTGCTGTTGAATAAAAGATTTCTATTAGTATCCCGGTTATTTCCTCTTTGACTCCCTTTCAGTCAAAATATGCGAGGTTTATTCCTCACCTCTTGACATCCGATGGCTGTTAGAGCCTTATTAGCATTTGTTCTCATTGATGTTCATTGCATTTTAAATCTAGCAGGGACGTGATTAAGAGGTGGAAAATCACTGGACTTGGTCAGCATGTGACCGTAGGATCATGGCACGATGACCAGCTCTGCATTTAATCACATCTCATGCACTTTCATACCCCTGGAGGGGAAAAAGTTCAATTTCAAGTCACGTTTCTGCTCAGCAGGAGGAAGCATGGGGCAGAAGAGGGTGCAGAATAAGTTGGTCTTGCATATGCTGAGACGCAGGCCGGGGTCTGGAAGGGAAATTGTACTTGCTGTTCTTCCAAGGCCCCTTCTATCAGTTGCTGCAAGAACAAGCAAGCTGGCAGTGCATTTACATGGCTAGGCAGCATTCGGTGGTGAACTTACGGGGTCCCAGGTAAACCCACGCTACTCCTCTGAGGATGGTGGCTGCTGCGGAGTGAGCTGTATTCCTCCTTCACCTTGATTCGTATGTTGAAGCCCTAAGCCACATTGTGATGTTTGGGAGTGGGACTTTTGGGAGCACATTAGGTTTAGATGCGGTCATGAGGGTGGGTCTCTTGTGATGGGATTAGTGCCGTTCTAAGGAGGCACTCGGATGAACTTGTTTTTTCTGTCTCCTGGCCACGCGACGATACACAAGAACCCTCACCAGGCGGCCGCATTGGCCAGCACCTTGACTAAGACTTCTAGTCTCGAGAACTGTGAAAAATGAATTCTTGCTCTTTCAGCTGCACAGTCTATTGCGCTTCGTTACAGCAGCCAGAGCTAAGACAAGTGGTCTACAGCTCTAAGAAATTGACACAATGTCCCCATTCTGTAAGTGGCACCTGCATGTCTGTCTGGAGTTGCTGCCTGTTTCGTGATCTCCTCAGCTCCTCCCTCCCTCCCTCTGTGTGGACATTGTCGGGCGCGGGGTGGTGTTTGCTTACCAGCATTCTCCTTTGGAGGCTCTCTTATCTCTGGATCTCTTACAAAGCCATATTTAGAGTAGACCCTCAAAGGTGCTTCTGAGTGAATGAATGAGTATGACAGCCTGGGATGGGAACCAGGTAATGACAGAGAGAAGGATGGTGGAGGCCGTGAGTCACTCACCTGTTCCCTTCACTCATGTCTCGGGTATGAGTGTGTGAATGAATGTCCCCGGAAAAGTCTCTATGTACCCAGCCACTCCAGAAACACCCACCAATCAAGGGGCATTGCTGTGGCCATCTGGAACAGCCCTGAGGGCTCTCGTGTTGTTCTCCCCTTGTGGGTTCAGCTCCTCCAATTTTTCAGCTGATACTGCTTTGGTAGGTGTCCAGACCTCTGCCCACATCTGAGCACCAGGCTCAGATGTTAGGCACCAACAGAGTTAAAACCTACAAGTGTGAGTCTCATACAAAGCACTACTAGGTCATTCCTCAAACAAAAAAAAAAATGGAATATATTTGCCCAGCTGCTGCTTGCTGCACAAACCCCTCTGCTCTGTGCTGAATAACACTAAGCACGCCACAGGAAGATTAGCAAGATTAATCAGGAAGCAGACCATGTGATCCTCTGGGACACGTAGTCCTGTCTGCAGCCATAAAGAGAGACGTTAAGTATAGAAGCAGAAGTAGTGGGGACAGAAGCTTGTGGGAGAAGGAAGAGGAAGGCAGCAAGGACAGTAGCTCCAGGTGAAGGCCAACCCAAGAGACTTTCTAGGAGGAAGGGAGTAGCATTATTGCAGGATCCTTACCCTAGGCCAGGGTGTGTCATTACCCTGGGCCGGTCCATGAAGGCCTGAAACTGCGGGATGCTGTATGTCTGCCCCGATACCCTGCTTTTCAGACTAGCTAGCCTCATTTGGGGTTGCACAGAGCATGATTTCCCCCTACCTGGATCACCCTCTCCCAGCTCTGCAAGGTTAGTGCTTTCTCATCCTGCAGGTCCCGTGAAGCCTTTAAAACTCCCAGGTGAGGTCACTGGTGCCCATTGTTCCCTCTCAGGATCTCATGCTTCCCTCCTTTATGGTATTACCCAGATGTAATTTTATCTTAAATCGTAGCTCTTTCCCCTTCTTTTGCTCACCTGACTGGTTTATTCTCCCATTTCACTAAGCAAACTCGGTTTCTCTGCTTGCTCATTAGCATGTTCTGTCTGAAAAGAATTTTCCCACCCTTGTTCAACATTTTCTGGTCCAAAAGTCCATCATCAGCAAACCACAGTTTCTGTGACTATAGGGTACAGATGTTTGAGGGGGAATTTGGTTGGACCATTTTGGGCTATTGAATGTGTCCTCTAGGATTCAGTGAAACCATGTGGTAGCATGACTGTCTCGGGCAGTGGCTGGGGTAGGGTAAGGACTGTAGGTGAATGAGAATGTGAGTTACAACTATATACTTTCAGGGATCATTTCTATAATTTATTACAAGAACAAGAGCTACAAGGAGCCTCATATGGGGTGGTTATGGGGCTAATAGATCACTTTCCGTAGTTTATTCTCCACGTTTGCCATCTCATTTAATGTTCCTGGGGCATGCGTTGAGTAGAGTTGTTTATATTTTTTCTATTAAGCTATAAACTTTTTAAGAGAAATTGTCACCCATCTGTTTCATCTTGAATCACGATATCCTGAGGCTGCTCTAGAAAAACCTATGGCTTGATTTCTTTAAACCTCAGCTTTATTTTCTTCCATACACAGTGATGTTTTTGCTCATGATGCTGCTTCCTCTGTCTGAATGTTGACAGCAGTGAATGTGCATATCAGAGGCGGTCATAGGGTGAAGGGGGTCAAGGACAGACCAGGGCTTCTCGTGTGGATCACACATTTTGTACCAGTTGTTTTCAGCTGGTGGTTGTCAGCATTTCGCTCTGAATAGCAAAGGCAGGGTGTTCGCTCAGACAGGGAAGCTGCACATGGAGGCAAACAGAGCACCAGGCACACGCCTGTCCCCTGCAGTCAGGGAGGAAATAAAGTAATTGAAAGGTGGGTGAGTTTATTCCACCTGCTTTATTTTAAAACACATGAATCGGTGCACAAACAAAACAAGACTACTGGAAGCACAGGATCATTGCCGTTTGGCCCAGTTATCATCTCTTTTCCTTATTGCTTTCTCCCTTTCTCTCCCATTCCTTCTTTCTCCCTCCCTCTCTCCCACCAACCCACCTTTCTCCCTCCTCTCTGGCTCAACAATTTAAGCAATCTAAGATTTTTGTTTGAAAATTGCAACTGTAATCATTTGCTGTTCTTCTCATTTGCTTGGTCTGATATTTTTTTCTTGTTTGCTGATGTCAGTCCACACTTTGCTGGAGTATCTACTTTACTTCCTCTCATCTTTCATTGGCGCTGTCCTCTCTTCCTTCTCGTCTGATTTTCACATCAGAGGCCTATGATGAACTCCCCTTCCCCACCTGTTTCCGACTACGCTACTTACTCATTTATGCCTCTGTATTACTCAACCACATGTCCGTTCACAGGAGCTAAACTGTTTTGATAAGCAGTTGGTCAGTGTCAAATGGCATTAACTCCTTTCATCTGAATTTAGTTCCACACAGTAGAGGTGGTGTGGGGGCCGGAACGTAGACCTGGGCTAGTTTGGTGAAAGAATTTAGCACACAGATTTAGGAGTCTTACAGACCCTGCTCCCACCTGGCTGTGCCCCAGACATGGGCAAGTTTATTAATCTCTCACTCTCTCTCTGTCACATCTGAGAAATGAAGGCAGTAACACCTACCTCCTAGGGTTGTTGTAAGGATTAAGTGAGATCTTGTCTCACTCCACTAGCACAATGGCTGGTGGTAAGTGTTCAATAAATAGTAGTTATATTACTTTCTAGCTTACAGATTCTAGATGAGATAGTTCCATGTTTCCTATTTTCAGAATGTCAAAATTGTCCTGTTTCCCCTGTGACATCCTGGACCTTAATAAGATTGAAAAATGTTGTCCTTGGAGCCCTGGGAGAGTATTCTTGGAGAGACTTCTGCGAGATTCTCAATTAGCATGCAGAAAACCTACATCTGTGTCTTTGCTTGTCTGCTCGCTCACCTTGATGTGAAGGGCACTTCTGGGAACTTGTCCCTGCCTCCTGTGGCACCGGTTGGGAGCCAGTGCCATGCGCAGCACCACAGCCATTCCCTCTGGGACAATTCTGGAAGATTTGCTTCTTCCCAGTACTGCCAGAAGTTCTGGGGCTGTACTTTTATGTGTCAGTGTGTAAGTGATGCTACGGAATATTTAATAAGGTCAACCATAATACATGTTTGAAAACTGTGTAAGTTGAGTTAGGAAAATAGCTTTGATTGCATGAGTAATATTTAAAGTGCCTGCTAAAAATACATAACTTTTCTGTCAATAATAGAAAACCTTCTGAGCTCTGGAGAGATTTTTAAAGCAAGATCCAGTGGCTCTTGCCTGTCGTGGTGAAAGTTTCCCATTAAACAGATGATTCATGCTACGAGAGTGGAATGATTAACATGAATTACAGGAAAATTATTCTAAGACTTGAAAGCCTGATTTATGAATGGATTAGGAGGCAAATTTCTCCACAATGGTTTCCTTTAAGGGAGGATTTTAACTTAGGCCCTCAGAATGGAGGATTTACCCCACTACTGGTGTTTGTTTTAAAATGACAACTCAGGGTCCTTTATTTAAAAACGGAAATACTACTTCCGGGGAAGAGGGCTACCTGGTTTTGTCAATTCCAGAGAGATTATAGGATTTCTTCCAGACCTCACTCAATTAGAAAAGTTTGAGGCAATCAGAATTACCCCTTCATTGGGGGGGACAAAGAAGGGGAGGAGGAAGAGAGACAGACAGACAGACAGAGGCACAGACACAGACACAGAAACAGAGGCAGAAAGACTGTGAGAGCACCTCAGACTCCAGGCCTGTACAAAGGGCTGGGAAGAAAGCAAGATGAATTCAAGATGAGCAGACACTCTGGTATTGCTGAAGAGAATGGCCGGGGCTCTCCTCACCGCTTCACCTGCCAGAGCGCTGGCCTCAGGATTGTTTCAGCTGACTCGCTGTAGGAGCACTGCAGCCTGGGAGGAGAGGGGCTGCTGAGCAGGGTAGCAGCTGCTGAAAGTAGCTGCAGGCCTCAAGCGTGGGTCAGTGTCCTTGTCCACATCATGCCCTGAAGCCCTGCCTGTGCCAGGATCTGTGGGGAGTGCTCGGGCATTTCCTCCTGTGAGATTGTTCTATCCGGGAAAGCAGATGGTGGGAGGACGCTGCTCCCTGGTGAGCTCTTGTAAGTAGTTTGAGCGCCTCTTATCAGCACACCTTATCAGCCCCATTTTATGGGTGTGGTGACTTCACGCTGCGTAAATTGTCCTGAGTGCTGGAGCCAGGGTTGGAACCCCCACTTTGCCTAATTTGAAGCCTTAGCCCTTAAATCCTGCCTGATCTTAGTATAAAAAATGAGCTAATGCTGTTGGGCGTTAGTGTCGTAAGTACTAAGTGTTGAGCACACTCCTGACAACAGAGGCCCCAGAAGGGAAAGGTCCAGGTTTGACGCTATTTTTATGTCCACACTGCAGGCATTAGATGAGAAAGTGGGTGAATTACCTTTCTGAATCACCGGGGTGTGGGACCTTTGTGTAAAAGCTCTTCACATTCTGCAGATTTGCACTAATCCTCCCCCACCCGAAGGCTTCCTAAAAATGACTGCATTTTTCTTTGGCTTTGTGTGGATTCTTTCATCAGGTCACTTGGGTGGCAAATGGCTAATAAACCAAAGTGGCAGTACCATTTAGAAATGAGGTGTGCAGGGTTCAGTATGAAGGTGACCATCATTTTTTGGGCAGAGCTGTACTATAATCTGAAGAGTATGAGTGATTTCTAATCTTGCTTTTCAAGAATTTAACAAAGGTGGTAAGTTGTGTGTGTGTGTGTGTGTGTGTGTGTGTGTGTGTGTGTGTGTGAGAGAGAGAGAGAGAGAGAGAGAGAGAGAGATTAAGGCTCATAGTAGGGAGATCATAGCCCTCCTGAAATGGCTGAGGAACAGGTGTAGGTGATAATTTGTTCATTCATTCACTCGCTTTGCAGATAGAATTGAATAGCTGCAATGCACCAAGCCCTATGAAAGGACTGGGAACAATGGTGTCTAAGATGGATATGGTTATTGTCTTCATGGTGCTCACTGTCCTGGTCGAGAAGGAACCCATAAATGAGTAATTATCTGTCTTATCACTTGACTACAACTGTCATGAAGAAAGACTCATGGACACAGGGTCATGGTGGCTGGCACATAGTGCACAAAGGGAAAGTGGGATGAGATGGTCATGTAAGAGGGGACCACTGTAACTACCCCAGGCCTTGGGCATCGGGCCAAGGTGGAATCTGATAGACCTATACAGGCCACTGTATGACTTTGGACTGCTAATGTAACTTCGTTGAGGTGCAGCCCTGTCTTTAAAATGTTCTTGAAAACACCTACCTTTCAGGATTGCCTTAAGAATAAAATCACATAGTTTGAACATTTAGCCCCATGGTGGCCAGCACACTGTAGGTACAAGGTATCATTTATCTTCCCCACTCCTTTGCCTTTAGTTTTGGTGTTGGTGAAGCAGCCACAGGAATGCAGGTAGTGGTTTGGCATTAAGGAAAACTACTTACAAATCCCAGCATTTAACTCCTGTGCTCTCCAATTAGCTCCCCTTCCCTTGCCCCCAGAAGGCCCGTGGAAAGGAATAGGTGAGGAGCAAGCTTGGTGTTCATTCCTCTGTTGGTTAAAGAAAGTCAGGGTTCCAGAGTCAGAAGCTGGAAGTGAACTGCTTGGGGAAATAAGCAGCTGAGGCAGGAGGCTGGACCAGGGCCCAGGATCTCAGGCTGTGTTGAGATGGGTAAACAGAAGCCTTGTCCACATGCCTTCCAGGCTTGAGGCTGCTTTTACTACCATCCACACCTGGCTCTGGCAGAGAAAGTCCTCACAGGCTCTCTCTGAGGGTGGATTTGTACATCTCGGAGCTGTCCCTGGTGCCTGGGCTGGCTTTGCAAGACAGCTGTGCCATGTTTCCAGGGCTAGGCTTATTTCACTGGGAAGTTTGCAAAGTAAGTCCTATTTTCCTGCTTACTTAGGTTGTTCCAGAAAAATCTGCAATTTGTTTATCTCTCTGCCCTTTATTTGCACCTACTTTGTGTCTGGTGCTGTGTATAATGATGACAGACAAAACAAGCATAGTCCCTGCCCTTCCCACCACCATATCATCTCCTAGCCACGCTAGGACCATACGAATTCCTAACATTGGGATGCAGGTGAGGTGACTGAGGCCTAGAGAAAGTTGATCTTTTAATCCCAGTCTCAGGGAGTGGGGATTCCAGTGCAGGTCCATTCGTCCTCGCTGTGCTTCGACCGTGGAGTTATGTCGTGACCCAGCTCAGCAAATTTCTAGTAGGGTCCCTTTTGCTATAGTTTATGTCTTGGCTACTACCCTCAGGATTTACAGGTGTAAAAACCAAGACTTATCAAAGCTCTGAGTGAGCTTACTTCTTAGCCATAACTTTGTATATGTAGAGCATAAAATTCTTTCATAGAGAAATTAGGGGCAATTGTTCCCTGTCTGCGCTGTGGGTTTTAGGGTTCCTGAGCTGATGCAGTTCTACTTGAGAGAGGGTGTTGGGTGATTTCCATGGGGAAGTTGCCCATTCTAAGTTATGAACTTTGGAGGGTGAAGTGTGGTTCTTATTCATCCTGATGGACAAACTATGGCCCTCAGGCCAAATCTGATCTGCTAACTCTTTCTGTTTAGAGAGTACTATTTGAACACAACATGCTTGTTCTTTAATGTATTATCTGTGGCTGCTTTCGTACAAGGGCAGACTTCAGTAGCTGTGACAGGGACCATATGGCCTACAAAGTCAAAAATATTTACTTTCTGTCCCTTTACAGTAAGAGGTTGCCACCTACTGTGTTAAGCCCTTACCAAATGGTGAGAACAGTTATGGTACAATTATTATCATTACCTGTAACTTTGGCCCCTTCTACTTCACAAATAAGCATGCTTTAAAGCTGTAACCTTCTGTGCTTCTGAGCTTTGGGATGAGCTTGGTGAGCACATCTGGGCTTCCCTCGATTCCAGTCTTCATGGCTCTGAAGCTTTGACTGGAGCTCCTTCCCAGCCGCTGTCTTCTGGTCACGGGGATCCTCATAGTTTCAGACCTGTCCTCAGAGGTGGCGCTTCCTGCGCCCTCCCCATCTCTGAATGGCTGAAGCTGAAAAGAGACTTACTAAGATCACCCGCTGTGGAGATGGATAAGTAGAAGAGCTTTCATGTGAAGCTCCCTCCAGCTTCTGGAGAGGCTGGAAGGATGGAGGTCCTGTGGTCTGGGAGCAGGGCCACCCAGAGTTCGGACTTCCACCCCCATCTCTGCCATTCTTTTGGAGTGAAATCTCCTAAAACATAGAGGCATAATTTTTTCCTCAGTAATTTCCTTTTTAAAAATGTAATCTTATTTTTGGAATATAAATGTACTACATGCAATTTGTGGAAACATGGGAAATGAAGAAAACTGCAGCAATCAATCCAGATCTTACCACCCAGAGATAACCACCATTAGCATTTTCAGCATGTTTCTTTCCCAATTCCTAAACATGTGTAAATGTTTACATAATTGAAATCGCATTGTTTATGTAATTTTATTTCTTGCGTTTTTACTTATTATATCTTAACCATTTTCTCCAGCATTGAATATTTTTTCAGAACTTTAATTTTTATCTTTGCATGAATCAACTCACCCCCTCATCCATCCATCCATCCATCCAACAGATACTCTCTTAGTGTATCTTACTTCCCAAACCCTGTTTAGGTACCAGGGCTGCAGTGCTGAGCACAATTAGACCTTAACTCTACCTTACAGAGCATATGGCCTAGTAGGGAGTATAAATGGATAATTAATTGTTGTTACATTGTCTCAGCTCAGGGTACTATAGCAGAATGCCACAGACTGGGTGATTTAACCAGCAGACATTTATTTTGTCAGTTCTGGAGGCTGAGAAGTCCAACATCACCGTACCAGTAGATTGGATTCTTGGTAAGATGCTTCCTCACCTACAGATGGCCGCCCTTTCCCTGTACCTTCACATGGTAGTGAGAAGAGGCTGTGGTGTCTCTTTCTCTTTGTACAGACACACTGACCCCATCATGGGAGCTCTACCCTCTTGACCTCATGTAAACATAATTATTTTCTAAAGACTGTACCCCCAAATACCATTACATCGTGTTTGTGTTTTAAACATGTGAATTCAGGTGGAGAGACAACACGAATATTCAGTCCATAATAAACACCATGTAATCGTCCTGTAATGTGGGGGAGTTAGGGCTGTCTGGGGCGTATGGAGTAGGGCCACGTGACTGCTCTGAGCGTGGCAAGGGAGGAAAGGCTTCCCACAGGTAGCCAGGGTCTGTTTCTGAGGTCATCTCTCTGGAGGAAGCATGCAGAATCCTGATTTGCCAGCTCTCTTTGGAATGGTAGACAATCTTCTGAGAAATGTACTTGTGAATGGGATGCAAGGAGAGGAAATTAGTAGTTACTGTCAGTGGTAGAACCCCAAATATTGCTGTGCCATGTTATTACCAAGACTCTGTTCCTAGAATGAGGCTTTTTAGGAATAAAGTGAGGCACTGTTGAGATAAAAGCAGGATGACTTGTTGGGCGACATTGATCCGGGAGCTAGGAGGCAGTGTTCCATAGGGAATCCTCGCTGGAGACCTCAGGGCACATCCAAGGTTGGGTAGTGTTTACACTGCTCTTGTTTTCTGGAGATTCCACAGCACTGTTGTGAATCATGACTCTCGCCCCCTCCCATCCACTTTGGAGATGTTCAAAGTCCATGTGGATTCAGATGATTGTGGGATTGATATGGAAAAGGGTGTATATACTTGGTGAAATGAGGATGCACAACATTTTAACAAGGGCAAGACTCAGAGATTCAGTGCTCTTCCAGAGTTTTGAACACACAACTGTAGCTGCCTTCTGCCTTTCACCTTGTTAACTGTGAGCTTGTCTTCATATGTTTCCCTGGAGAAGTTACAGAGTAAGAGATGGCTGTTTTGACAGACCAATTGCAGATTGAGTCTTGTATGTGCGTTTACGTTTTACGACTGAGCTGGGCCCCAGAAGTGTGAGTCTATAGTGAAAATGGAGTGGCACCAGTTACTGTGGGTCTTAAATGCCCCTGTATGGCTAAGACAGAAGAGGGCCCTCTGTTCCACGGATGTTCAGGAAATAGAATTGGTCAGCAGCCTTGTGGGGACTTCGGAATATATCTGCCACCACCAAGATCTGTGAATTTGCTGCAGGATCAATCTGTGGGTTGCAGCTGCTTCCCAGCCCTGAACAGGGCAGCCACTTAGTTATGTAAGTGCCTCGAAGAAAGCTCAGTGCTGCGTTATGTACATCACAGAGGAAAAAATACTCAATTCAGAAAATGTATCTGTCTATATGTTTCTGCTTGACTTTATCTTTAAGTTGGACAAGCATATAAAAAATGCTGACTGCATTTGTTCCTTAGTATGGACTACAGTGCTTTATGAAAAAATAAAAATGACTTTTCATTAGCAAAAGCCTACCAGCAGTGCAGAAACTAACAAAATTTGCATTTCCTCACCTTCATCTGTAAAATGTGAGAGTCGTCACTACCCTGTAGGGTTTGCTGTTAGGATTAAATTAGTGAGCGCATGTCCTTAACCTACTAACTGCTATGTAGTAGGAACTCAATAAAGGGAGCTATTATTTTTATTGATATAATAGCTAATTTTGATTCAGGGTTCAAAGTGCTTTGCATGTATTAACTCTCTTAATTGATTTTGCGTGCTCTGGATCTTCTGTACTTTGGTCTTTACTCAGAAATGGAGCTGCTTGATGAGAATAGATGCTTGCACCTTGCTTACCTGCCTGGGGGCAGCTGCTGTCCTCGTGGTGAGCAGCCAAAGAAGTATTTTATAACCAAACGAGATTATCATCCAAATGCAAGTTTCAGCTCAATTGCTAGATTACTTTCTAAGATGCAGTAATATTACTGTGAAGTGATACAAAGTTTTATTCTTAAGAGGGTCCTTTGCCCCAGTTAGAGGGAGAATTCTTATTTCATATAGAGACAACACTCAAAAGATTGCTCTTAATATAGGCCTTATACCACAGGCTCCCTAGTGGGCTCGATTTTTTCAGACATCCTTTGAGACTAACTGGCTGTGATAGACAATTTTTAGCCTTCATCCCAGAAATGATACCTTAAGAAGTTCTCCTCTGTGCTGTACTGCAGGCTTTGTGATGAGTTCATACTTTCAGTTCTATCCAGAACCACCTATTAAACTGAGGTTCAAGATACCCAGATTCTTGATTTAATCATGTACGTCTTGAAATTTTTTCCAGGAGGCATAGAAAAACCCTTCAAAGTTTTGATGTTTAATGTGTTTGAGCAGAGTCTCAGAAAAGGTTAGGCCAAAGAATATAAAACTCCAGTATAAACAGTTTATCAGGAATCCACAGAGAATATCTCTTAAACATACAACCACCTGGAGCATTCAAATTTTGCAGGAACTACCCGAAGACTTGTTGAGTGTATTCAGTTTCTTATCATGGTTGGTGGAAAGTTATACTGTCTGGGAGATATTACTAGGGAGGAAACCTGCTTGTCTGGCTGGCTTTATTGTGCGAAAGTGACCAAAGCTAAATGTGTTGTACAGATGAGTGACAAAAGAATGCTGTTCTCGGTCAATGCTGTGTTCCTTTGTGTCATTTGGCAGGTATGAAAGACAGTAAAGAGATTTTTTTGGCCTTTGTAAAGTCCTTGGTTTTGTTTGGCCATCACACAGTATTATCGGTCACAGACATGGAGCATTTGGCCACGTGGCCTCTAACCCTCCCTATTGCTTGCACAGCCCACGCCTTCCTATTGTTACTCTCTGACTTCTGTGTAGAGAAACTTTGAGGACTTGCAGGGACTAGCACAATCCTCAGGAAAGAAAAAGAGCTTGAAAGGTCCTGTTGGAAGGGGGAGCATCCATTCTTGTTTTCACATTTGCCTCTCAGGGTGAGGTGAATCTAGCAATGATTTCTTGATTCCCAGGAAGATCCACAAGGTTTAAATGGAATGGTACCTTAGGGTAATAATATGTTATTCTGATGGAAGATGGATTATTAACAGAGGGCAAGGAGAGGAGACTGCAGAATTTCCAATTATTCTGTTATAAAAAGATGATAAAAATTCCATTTCCTGCTGCCTTCACAAAGATAGTCTGAGAATCATTAGTTACTGACCTCTTCAGAGGAACAGTATGTGTACAGCCGGTCACAGCAGTACTTGTGCCCCTTCAAAGCATTTGTGCATGCCACTATCCTTGCCATTTCCCATACGTATACCATTACATGGCGTAGGGCCTTTGCACATGGTGGTCCTCTTCAGAATGCCATTTCTTCCTGTCTACCTGACAAAATTCTACTCAGCCTTCAAGAATCAGCCCAGGCATTTCCGACTGTGCAGAATTCTTGCACAAGAAGAGTGGATCATGGACTCTTTTGCATCCCCACTGACATAGGACATATACTGGTAACACTTCTCGATTTGTTGGTAAAATTGCCTAACCTGCTGGTGTGTAAACTTCCTAATAATAATTTTTTAAAAAAATCTCATGCATTCAATTTGTCTCTGTGTCCTCTGCAAAGAGCATAGTATCTGGATCATAATTATAGTGTTCAGCTTTGATTAACTGAATAGATGGATTCAGCTCAGTGGCCTCAGGTTGGGCTGGTGTGGGTGGCAAACTCAGTGAATGGTCCTCCACACTGAGATCCCTGTAAGCTCTTATATTCTGTTTAGAGCAGCTTCCATGGGCAAGAGTGAACTCTGTAGGTAAGCAGAGAGCAGTTTTTGTGTTGACAGGAGGGAAGAGGAAGCAGAGGGAGAAGTCTCTGCTAATTACCAGGTCAGCAGCAGGTGATGTTTCCCTTTGTGTTCCTGGAGACAAGCCAGGATCACTGTGCTGTTACGAAGGTGGAGCTCGGCCTGAGCCTCTGGGGCTGGGAGAAGCAACAACTAGAGTAGCCCTCCTTCAGGATGGTCAGTGATGGTGAACTTTTAGAGCTTCCAATGATACAAACAGCCCACTGCGACATGCATGCATAGGTTCACCACTAGTGGACAGATCTCTAAAATGATTTTTGGTGGAGGTGCATGGAATCCATCTGCCAGGGTTCCTGGCAAGTAAAATCATAGCAACAACAAAAGCAAATGTTCTTTGCTTACTAATGTGATTCTGGGCAAATGCCCACTCTCCTTTAAATTTCCCACCAAGCTCCCTAAGTGTGCAGATGGCAATTTTCGGGTGAATAATTTATAATGAGATATCTTATACATTATGCAGTGCAAATTTAAATTATAAATTGACCTCACTTGGCAGTTTACCTTAGTTAATAAGTGGACTTTGTGGTGGTAGGCCCGATGGGCTAAATTGTTGCTAAGTTAGTGTTAAGCAAAGGGAAATGGGATGGTTGTCCTAATCCAGCCTGCAGTGGGGAATCCAGTGTAGTGGAAACAAGGTCCTGGAGCTTGGGGTGCTTTGACTACATTGCACCCAGCCTTTGAGGGAGAGCTCAGGGCAGGGCTGGTCCACACACCTCAGTTACTGTCTTGGGTCTGAGAAAACTGGTGGAAGTGAGCTGTAACTTCAGAGCCACATCTCCCCTCCTCCAGTCTGTGACCTCCAGGCTTCTCCCCTAGTGTGTGAGCTCATGGAGGAGCATGGTCTACCCCAGCATGTGCCCCGTGTGGGTGACCCTCCCACAGGTGTCAGATACATTTAGTGTGATGTATGAAGCAGCTGCTGCCCTGAGTAGGGAGGACCAAGCTTGACTTTTCAAGAGGGAGGTATGCAGGGCCACACCTGGGTTTGGGTGGGCTCTGACCTGAGCCACAGGAAAAGAGGACGAGAGCTAGAGAAGCTACCAGGGAAGAACAACATGAGGTTCTGGGGATAGTCCAGAGTGCTTAAAGGTACATGGTGTGGCTCAGATCTTCAAAGCAAATGGAGTGAGAGAGGTGTGGGGGAGCAGGAGGATGGTTCCAAGACCTTTCCAGAATGCTCCTTGCACATGTGCATCCTGTCCAGCCCACTCCAGGCCCTCCTCCTGCTTTACCTTATTTATTCTCCAACATGGCTCTTGTGGGTGGCTTTGTCCAATTCCTCCCTTTACCCAGATGACAACTTAGAGTAAGCTGCTCACTCAAAGTGACACAGTTATAAAGGAGACTAGAAAGTGGACCATTCAGAAAGACGGTATTGACTGAGTTCCTTGTAGGGATCAGTTCCTCCCCTGGGTGCTGGGACTCAGCAGGGAACAGGCAGACAGGCCTCTGTCCTGGGGTGGTTGTATTCTGGGTGCCAAGACACCAAATAAAGTTGTCTGCCAACAAAGTGTCTGCTGTCTGTGGCTGATGCCAAGGCCTTTGCTCTTAAACTTTATGCAGTATGGATTGAGTGGACAGACTGTTCAGCAGGTATTGATCAGAAGTCTGTCATGTGTAAAACTGTGCGGCAGGAGCAGCATGTGCACGGGTGGAATGACGCAGTCCTCGGTTCGAGGAGCGTGCGGTTGGAGATGGCAGAAGTAGAGCAAATGGGTGACGGGGGAAGGGGGTTACTCCAGGAGGGTTATTTTTGGGTCTGAAATGTTCCCCAAAGCTCCTGTGTTTAAAAGTGAGGCTTTTGAGAGGTAAATGATCGCAAGGTCTCTAACTTCATCAGTCGATTAATCCCCTGATGGATTCGCAATCTGATGATGTTATCGGGGAGGTAATGAAACCTAGAAGGCGGGGCCTCACTGAGGGGTCGTGGCTCTTTCACTTCTTCTCCACTTCCTGGCCGCTCTGAGGGGAGCAGCTTTCCTCTGCCGCCCTTCACCTTGACGTTTCTGCCTCATGCCAGCCCAGCAGCAATGGAGTGAGGTGTGCTAAGTGAAACCACGAGCCGAAACTTTCTTCCTTAAGTTGATTTTCTCAGGTATCTTGTCACATTGTGGGAAGGCTGTCTCACGGGGAGGGACTGAAGAGGCCACCTGGAGCTCAGGAGGGGAGGGTACATACGCCCCTGTGAGGAACTGTGGAGAGGCCTCAGCTCGGGGTCAGGTGCGAGGTATCCTTGAGGAGTAGGGAACGCACCAATGAAGGCAGAAACCATTGCGAGCATTCTGGGAAGGCTGGACTGGAGTGAAGGCTGTAGAAGGGGTAGAGGCCGGTAGGAGACTGGAAGGAGAGAGAGCAGGATCAGGGATTTGTGATGAGTATGGTGACGGGTGAGCTGCTGGATTCCCTGCAGCGTGGACTAGAGGTGAGTCTGAGGATGGCAGTAGAAGTGGGAAGATGTCGGAGCAGGGAGGTCTGATTGCAGAGCTCTGAGGGTCTGCACATGAGGGCAGAAGAGGGGAAGGGCAGATGTCAGAGTTTCCTTGAGGCGGCGCTCTTGAAAAGATTTAAGGAAAGTGATGGGCTGGCGGGGTCCTTACTCTTAGCGGACATTGGGGAGTCAAGAGGGTGATGGTTTGGCGGGGACGACGTGGTGTTCAGCTTAGCTTTGTGGTGCTGGGGTGGCCAGCAAGTGTCTGTAGAGGGAGGCCGGGGGCAGGAATGAAGACGTGAGTGCTGCTCTTTTAAAGGAACGAGATAGGGCTGCCGGAAAGAGAGATTTGGGAAATACCTCTGCTCAACCCTGATGTGCTTCCCGTCTAGGAGGGAGTTTTAGGTCGTGAAGTCGTGCTGGCTGAGTGTTCTGACAACCTTCGAGTCACACATCACATGGACCCTGTTGCCCAGATTGTGGTTGGCTCCCAAGAGGGCTCTGGCAGTAGTTCATAGTTTGAAGGGCCGGAGTAATTTGTCCCTGTTAACGAGAGCCCTGTGTCATCTGACCAGAGACATTTTTTTTCTGAGTGGAAAGATAAACCAACTGATGAGTGTTTGATGGCAGACGTGGGGACAGCACACGAGTCTGTGATCAGGCCACCTGCTTGGGTTATGGAGTTCACTTCTGATCAAAGTCTTTCGTATCTGTCCTCTGTCCAGTTTTTTTCTCCCTCTGATTTGACTAGTACTGCAGCAGTACTTAGCAAATCCAGAACTACAGAGATATTTGCTATGTAGATGCCAGAACTTCAAAAAGACTTGGTTCATGGCATTTTTATTTGATTTTTTTTTTAAACTTTTGCAAACATAGAAAATAACTGTGTCTTAAATAGAGAAAAGAATATGGACAGGGGTCACAGTGGTGCCCATGCCCCTCCAACCCGAACATGAAAATCTCTACCTTGCCCTTTCTATATTTTAAACTTGAAAAATTATTTCACTAGCATTTTCAAGAATCAACAGAGTCTCTTTAGCTGCAGCCTTTTGAGTCAGTGTTTGGTTATGGCCACCATTTCAGGAAATTTCTGACTCCTCCTCTTTCCTCTCTCCATTTCCTCTTTTCCTCTCTCTCCTTGTCCTCTTCCTCCCTCTCCCTTTCCACCTCTGCTTCTTGCCAGGAACCCTTTTAGGTCTGTAACTGATGTGGTCTGGTCTTTCCAAAGAAGGACAGTCATGTGCATAAAAAGGTTAATAACTCGGTGAAAAATACGGCCAATTCCTTAGAAATCTTGTGTCCGAGAACATTACACCCTCAGCAGTCACTTTATTATCCTGAGGTGAGACACCATGCATTTTATTTGTTTCTCTACAGACACAATAGTTGACTACAGTAAGGACTTACTCATTATTTAATGAGTGCTTAACAGATTTTTTTTAAAGATGGAATTTAGTCTGTGTCTTGAAGGAAAGACATCTATTTTATTAAAATATTTACTAGCACAATAATAACAACAGTAGCTGTTGTTGGTTGGGGGCCTGTGATGTATCAACTCTCATTCTAGATATTCCTCCTCAGTTTTCTCAAGCCTTCTCAACAACGCAGTAAAGCTGAAATTTACTCATAAGGAAGCAGACAAGGCCCAGAGAAGCTCCAGGTCCCACAGCCAATAGCCGCAGTGAGGTTTCCACCCTTACCTGACTGATGCTGGGGCACGAGCTCTCTGTGTTTTCCATATGTGCTCACTACGGACTGACCTCCAGCTCCTCTGGAGCCTCATGCACGGAAGCTGCATGGTCGGGTGTTTATCTGTGTTCTGGAGTAAGACTGATGAGAGGTCAAGTTATGAATGAAGCTTTTCTGTATGTCTGTTGTTTCATTTTGGTTTAAACGGGTTGGAAATGGGATGGCCAGGAAAGGTAAGCCACTGAGTCCAGATTGCCACCTCTCACCGGAGCGGAAGGGCAGATTGGCCCTGTCGCTCACCAGCTGTGTACTGCACCTGCCAATGCCCTGAGCCACTCAGTCCTCAGTGATAAAATGGAAACACGAAGCGCTCTTCTCGAGAGATTGTGGTAACAACTACAGTGACCGGCAGAAAGTACGCTCTACAGGAGATGTTCTCACTGTCACGTTGTTGAGTCCGATGGCTCCCCTTAAAATCACAGCCTGTTTTTGTCTTCCTCCTGAGGAGAGAGGAACACAGACTGGGACAGAAACCAAGGACTGCTGCACTCTGCGTTTCCTCGTGGGGAGGGACCACCTGGATATCGCCCTCTGGACGGCTCCCCATTAGGTTTCACCTCCAGCTCACTGCCATGCAGAAGGTCTTGGCTCTAGCGGTGTGAACTTGTTGCTGTAACAGCCTCGTGTTTTGGCCATATCAGCGGGCAGCAAGTTCCCATACATTACTGCAATCATGATAATTAAACGTCTCCCCGATGTTTAAAATGTCACTGCTAAAATAACACCTTTTAAAACACTAAAAGGACCCATAATTATGCCATATAGATGAGAATTATCTTCACAACCCAGCATCCTGCTTTTCAGAAGCGCTCATCTGTATGCTGGTTCTTCTGGCTCGTGTGCTACCTGAAGTGCTTGGTCTTTGCAGGTCCGGGTTGTTCTCATAATTTGTCTGCTGAAACAGTTGAGACTCCTTGCTGTACCTCCTCTGGTCTTAGTTGAAAATTGTGACCACTTTCATTCAACTCGATCATGATGGAGTCACGAATCAAATACCTTCTTCGCGTTTCCTAGACCAGAAGCTCATAGTCCTTGAAATCTGATCAAATGTGTAGAACCGTGAGCATAGATTTAATGATTTTAGTAGTGGTACTTGCATGCCCACTTTGATACCAAACATATATACACAGGTACATATACATACACACATTTTTGGGGGGGAGGGCTTGAACTCGGGGCCTAAGCTACATCCACAGCTCATTCATTCACTCATTCATTCATTCATTTATTTTTAATTTTGAGACAAGTTCTTGCTAAGTCACCAAGTTACCCAGGCTGGGCTAGAACTTGGGATCCTCCTGTCTCAGTCGCTTAGAGTGCTAGAATTATAGGCATGCACCATCATTCCTGGATTATATTTACTTTTAATAATAATTTTTCCTACTTTGTGAATGAGGGGTCCCCAATTTTCATTTTGACCCAAGCCCTATAAAGTTATTTTGGTGCTGAGGATTGCTTCCACAGAGAGCAAGAGGATGAAGAACCTTGGGGTGATCTTGCAGGTCTGTGGCTTTAGCTACACCTTGCACACTCAGCCCCCTGACCCTCAAGGTTCTCTTCCTGTCTGAACCAGTAAATGAACGTACCTCTCTCAACTCTATATCTCATGCAGTTTTTTCTTCTGATCTCAGAACATAAACATTCTGGTAGTTCACCCTCAGCATGCTCAATGGGAATTAACATCTTTCCTTAGCTTGGTGTTTGTGTTCCCTGATGAGACAGGCTACAGTCCTGATCCCCACTACCTCAGAGTAGGAAACATGGTCTTAAAAGAGATGAGTTAAAATGATGTTATTAGGGTGAGTGACTGGTGTCCTCATGAAAAGGAGAAACTTGGACACAGAGACAGACATGAGCAGTGAGGAGGAAAGATTGTAAAAAGAGGCAGCCATGTGAAGACAAAGTTAGAAATGAGGGGAGGCTTCTCCAAAGCATGGCGTGTTGGAGACTGGCAGCGAACCACACTAGAAGCTGGGAGAGAAGCAAGGAACAGATCTCTCTCACATCGCTCAGAAGGAATCAAGCCCGCCAGCCTTTGTCTTGACCTTCTATCTTCCAGAACTGAAAGACAATAAACCTCTCTCGTTGAAGCCACCTCCTTCAACACCTGCTAGGGATGCCGGTTACAGACATCTTAGGAACCTAATCTCCTCCCCTACACCATCTATGCTGTGGACTTTATCTCCCCTACAGTCATGGTTTCAGCAAATCACTCCCTGATCTCTTCACCTCAAGCAAGAAACCTGAAATTTTGGTCCCAATAACTGGGCTAGATTGAAGTTAGGCACTCAGTATATTGACTGCTTAAGTAGGTGCCCTTAAATATTGTAGATCTTTTGACAGTTACGATACTGCCCTGGGGATGTGCAGAATCGGGAGTTAAAAGAGATGCAAACCCCCGACACGTCATATCTATCCTGTCCCTCTGTGCTTCAGGTTTTCTGGAATGATTGATTTCTTCTTGCAGCCAAGGGGCAGGCATATATTTAGGGCCACATATATGTAAATAGCACCTCAGCAGCCTGCCTGCCTTTCTATTCTTCAGAGGACTATCAATTTTGACTCAAGAGAGTTACCTAAAAGTTCTCTCTCATTTGTTCATTTTCTGTCGTGTAGGACCTGCACCAGTGTGTTGAGGATACAGTGTGGTCTTTGTAAGGCATCTTGCACGTTTGGCGGAGCTCTCTGGAAGGTTCAGGGTGAGGAGAACAATCTCAGCGTTGTATCGATCTGCAGTGCATTATTGAAGTTGTTGCAAATGCTTACCTCCATTTTTCCCATTCACTAATACTGAAATCACTGGTCTGCAGAATTAAGAGTCGGGTTTCCAAAGAGATGTTGTGCTGTTTTCCTTTTGGCAGTGATTTAAACAAGTCTCAGTGCACCATCCTTTCAGAGCATCTGGATTACTCTTGGCAAAAGAGGAGCAATATAATTGTTGCACTTTTATTTTATATTGAAACTCCTTCAACACATTTCCTATATTTGGTGTATGCAATTTTTTTTTCTTTGCAAAGAAATTATAGCTGTGTGTAGAAGCCCTAAGCAGGGCACAAAGACATCAAAGATGGCTATAATCATAAAAAGCACATGCAAATCTTTCACATTAATAATTCACAGTTAAGCACAGGCGTGGTGGCCCCCTGTCTGGGAATGCAGCAAGCAGCAATTTGTTTAGCTTTGGTAAAGGGCACAGAATCACCGAGTTCAGATGCTCTATTTTAGTCTTGCACTCGTTTTATGGATTTGGTTTACACAAATAATCAACTTTATAAATGGATACTTACATATTCTATAGGAAGGACTGATTTGTAAGGGACAGTGTTAATTTTACAGACATTGTCAGTGTCGTTATCCATTGTGGTCCACATGAACTGTCATTTGAACTCCAGATTACTAAATATCTAATTCTATCTCCTCTACCTTCCTCATTTATTCCTTCTATATATATTTACCAAGTGTCAACTTGTAACAGTTTCCGGATTGATGCTAGGGATGCCTGGTACACATGATAAACATGCTTCTGGCTGTCTTTGTCCAGCAAGTTCTAATCAGTGTGCCCTGGCTGTACCCAGTAGTAGCAGCAGCATTTGGAAGCTTCTTGGAAATGTGGTATCACGGGCCCTGCTACGGACTGACTGGATCAGATATACACGGTTTAACAGGATTGCTAACTCTCATTCAGGGGGTGAGTCTAACATGGTGTGGAAATGCCAGGTAGAGCACCTGGAGGGCATTTTGAGACCCCAGGTGGGCTCAGGGATGCTTCTGTGGGAAGAGACTATTTCCACTGAGACCCAAAGGACAAAGAAGCACAGATAGGGCAGGGATTGGATGGGTGTGTGAGAGGTCAGGCTCCAGGCAGGGTTGTGTGCTTGAACTTGGAGGTGACAGCTGACAGCCTAGTGGAGGAACTACAGGCTTTGTAACTAGAGCTTGGAGCACTAGGGAGCAATATGGGAGGCTGAGAGAGGCTTCAGGTCCCCAAACATCTTTGAACTTTCTCCAGAAGGTCGCAAGGAGCCACAGAAGCATTTAAACATGGCTTGATTTGAAAGCGTAACTGGACTGGAAAAGAATCCCTTTGGCTAGTGTGGGAGAAGGGCTGGTGCCGGGAGAGTCAAGGACTGTCCAGGCTGCAGGTCACACACCATGCTATCTGGAGGCCTCTTTATGAGAGACAACAAACTGCTTCACGGAAGAACCTGACCTTTGATTGAAGATGGCCCTTGGAGAATTGGCTGGAAAAGCTGTATTTCCCTGTTTGTTCCTCTTTCATTTGAGTGATGACTCCTGTGTAGTGCTTTATATTTAAGGCAGAGTTTTTATAAACATTGTCTTGTTTGCATTCCCACCCAGCAGCCTCTGTGCTGCTCTAGAAGAAGTTGTGGATTTACCACTCAGTGTTAATCAAGGTCTGATAATCTCAGTCTTTCCCTCCTCCCTGTTCTGATTTCTGTCTTTCCATGTAGGAATTGTAGCTGGAAGCAGGTTGGGATCAGACAAGGCAATATGGAGTCACATAAATTATCTCCATTGAGTTAGTCACTCAGAAGAAAGGAAGGGTCCAGGATAGGACGAGGAACAAGTTCCCATTGGCTCTGGGGCATAGGCTGCACGTAACTGGCTTCCTGGGCCAGGAGGGGAGGACCATAGAGAAACACCCTCCCAGCCTCCAGGGCCTCTCATTCTTTCTGACCTATTCTTTTTGTGCCCTGGGAAAAGAAGCAGAAAAGAATTTGATGGGGCAGGGGGAGTCAAGCCCCTCCTGAAATTGCCTGGAGAGATAGCGTGTGCCAAGGAAGAAAGGTGTGGGGAGGGCGGGAAGACAACACACCAACTTGAATTTAAATCCTAGCTACTCACTAGCCCCGTGGCCCTTGGCAGTACTGTGCTTAGCTTCTCAAGTCTGTACATGAGGGCCAGACAGGGCAGAAGAAAGCTGTCAGCAAGGTGCCCCCAGCACCTTGGGTGGAGTATTCTAAACATGTTGATAGGATTGTGTCTTTGAAGCAGCCTCCATCCCAGTGTTATTAGAGACAAGGCTTCCATCAGGCAAGGGAGGCCACGATGCTATTCAGGATTTCCAGATAAAGTGCTGGAGGTCTCAGCCTTAATGTGCAGTAGAATCATCCAGGAGTTTGTTATGCCTTCCTGGGTCTAGCCCACCAGGAAGTCAGATTGGTCTCCGATGATCCCCAGTAGATTCTTTTAGGGGCAACATATTAGGATAGTTTAGAATAGAGCCAAATCCGAAGAGTCACTTAAACTGGAGAATTTACTAAATACAGAGAGGCTATGCCTGCCCCAGATTGACTTCAGGGCCCTCTCTAGGGCCAGGGCTTGTATTTTGGCCAAGTCCTAGATGATTCTTGATGTAAAGTAAGTTTGGGTAAGACTGGGTTGTAGGATCCAGATAAAGCCCCCTCCGTCGGGGTGTGAGCTGCAGGAGGCGCGGGTAGCTGAGGGTGTATTTGAAGGCAGAGGCAGGTTCAGCCCCTGACTGGAAAGAAAGGGACTCAGCAAAGAGACCATTTCCTGAAGTGCTAACCCCTGGACCCCTGAATAGGGACAGCCTTGCAAAGTCACGAGCCCCAGAAACAGGCGTGTGACAGTCACTTCCTTTGTCTGCTGAAATGAGTCTGTAGGGCCGGATGACTTGTTCTGCAAGCTCTAAAATCACTTGACTCTAAAAGATTCTGTATGAATTAAATTAGGCAGAGATGAATGTTGGCGTGGTGTGCCCAATGTCTAATGTTTGCTTTTCTCTAAAACATTGCTTCTTAACATGTGAATTTATTCAGTTTTTGTCTTGCATTCATATTGCCACTTAACTCTGGTTGTGTTTTTACGGGGAAGGAGTGCTTATGTTGTTCCATCAGACTGCCTGAGAACTTTTATCAAACTTTGTTACCCACGCTGACAGCACTGCTACCTGGTGGCAGCTTCTGGAATTGCAAGGCCAGTTTTTGAGGAAATAGCAAACTCTTCCACAGCAATCAGTTCTGTTTGTTTTTGAAAGGAAAATTTCCACTCCAGAGTAACTGAAACAGAACCTGCCTGGGTAGGATCCAGAAACCTGCGTTTGTAGAAATCCCTTTGTAGGAACCTCATGTCCAGTGTGCTTGAAAACCGTTATTCTGTAGCAAGGTTTTTCAACCTTGACACTACTGACTTTTGGCCTGGAGCATTCCATTTTGTGGGTAAGTGATCTGTGCCATGTAGTACATTTAGCAGCATCCTCGACTTCTGCCTCCTCGGTGTCAGTAACACTTCTCCATTCCCATTTGTGACAACCAGAGTCATCTCCAGACAGTGCCAAATGTACCCTGGAGGCCGAAACCACTCTTGCGTAAGACCTGCTGCCCTAAAGTGTGTCACGAGCATCCGGCCTGTTTCAGTGACAGCAGGTGCCGTGGGGTCATTGAAAGCTGACACAAGACAACTGTGTCCTCACAAAAGGTTATTAATGCAAATGTGAAATGACTTTTGACTTGTAAGTAGAATAAAAGAGTCAAGCTTTATGACCTTTGTTTTGATTTTTGAATAGTTAGAGAGGAGAGTTGTAGAGGATGGACTGGGAGTAGTCATGCGCTGCACCTGGGTTTGGGCACATGGTCCCCCACGTGGATGTCACATGGGCCTTTCTGAAGTGGACATGTGAGCTTCAGACTGCTGGCCCTGGGAGGGGGAGGGGGTTGAAGGGAAGCATAACTTGTTTTCTCTTAGAATCTCATTGAAATGATTGAATTTCTTGGCTTTTACACTTGTGGGAAAGGGAAGTTTGGTGTATGAAATGTTCTGTACAGAAAGCACTTGTTCCGAGAAGGTTATAGCTGAGACTTGCTGAGTGAAGAGAAATGCACCAGATCCAGCCTGGTTTCATGCACATTGCTGAGCCCGTCCAGGAGGCGGAGCTCAATTCTCCTGTGTGGCGTCTGGTCTGAGCATCCCAGAGGTGGCTGCAGTCATTCTCTCCCTTATCTTTGGGTTTCCTTTTTGCAGTTTCAGTTAGTGGCAGTCATCTGTGTCCTACAGATATTAAATGGAAAACTCCAGAAGTAAACAATCCATAAATTTTAAATTGTGCACTCTTCTGAGTAGCATGATGAAATCCTGTGGTCCTATTTGAATCATCCTTTTGTCAAGTGTATCCATGCTCTATGCACTATCTGCCCGTTATTCACTTAGTAGTCATCTCAGTTACATCATCATGCAGACAGTGACTGATCCCCTTGTGTAGTGTACCCATGCTGTATAGACTGCTGGCCTGATAGGGACTTAATACTGTCTCACTTACATCATCATATAGTCATTGCATCATCTCACATGGAACAAGAACAAGGAGGGTGAATACAATAAGATATTTTGCGAGAGAGTGAGAGAGAGAGAGATAGAGACACACACACCACATTCCTCTTTCATTAAAGTATATCATTATGATTATTCTATTATTGATTGCTGTTGTTAATCTCTTTCTGTGCCTAATTTATAAATTAAATTTCCTCATAGGTATATACGTATAGGAAAAACACATAGTATAAATAGGGTTTGGTACTATCCACAATTTTATGCATTTATTGGGGATCATGCTGCACAGCCCTTGAGGATAAGGGACACTTAAAGTATGCTTGCATTTACTACCTCTCTGGAAATGCAATTAACTGAAGAGCATGCATCAGTACTCCCCATAGTTCCGTCTTATAGAGCCTTCTGATCTCATTCTGGAATAGAGGGTCTCTTACTAGACTAGCCAAACACCAAGGGAACCCATTGTGGAATAAATGGCTATTATAGAAGCGTTTGACTTTTGTTCTCTAAAAGAAGAGGGTTGAGGTTGACCCCAAGGGTATATGTGAATGTACTTCCTGTTTGATGTGGGATTTCACAGCAATGGTGAGGGCCTGGAACTTTCCATGGCTATGATGGAGATTCTGAGTAGAGGCAGCTGTGTGGGTTGGAAGCAACCAGGTTCTTCCTGCAGGTCTCCTGTGGGCACCCCAGGAATGCCTTTGCCAGCCTTGGGACCTTTTGTCTTCCACTGTTGAATAGGACCTCTCCCAGGAAACTATAATCTCACCAGTGTGTGGATTTTGTATTTCTTCTCCTCTGTGTGACCTTGGACAAGAGTGTGCTGAGCATGGAGGGCACAGAAGTGCTGTATACTTTTTTTGTGGCAGTACTGGGGATTGAACCCAAGGCCTCTGTTCTGAGATATATCCCTGGACCCTTTTTAATTTTTGAAACAGAGTCTTGATAGGTCACCAAATTATGTGGCTGGGCTCAAACTTGTGATCCTCCTGCTGAATCCTCCAAGAGTGCTGGGATTACAGGGTAAGCCGTCATGCCCACCCACAGTTTCTGACCAGAGTCTCCTTTTCCCTCTTGGCTCATCTTGGCTTCCCAAAGGTGCGTAGATATGGCAAGTATCTGTATCAGCTTCAATGCTGAACAAAGTATAACCAGCCCTCTCAACTCTCCCCTGGGTGACTAGTCCATCTGCAGCTTCCTGAGATGCCAGTGGGGGTGGGCAAGAGTCAGGATATCCTTGCTCTTAGCTGAAGGCCTTACGTTCAAAAAAACTTACCATCAGCCACCTGAATCCTGGAAGCCCCTTTGGGGGTTCAGTACTTTTTGCTTTAACCCTGGATGTGGCCTCAGTTCATTTATCTAGTATTAGTCATTATATTTTGGTGTGTATGAAGTTCAGCTCATTTCCCGAGAGCAGATTTTGCAAGGAGAGGAGGGTATACATATTGTACTCCTAAGAGAGTCAGTTAAAAAACAGAGTGGAACAAAAAGACAGGAGGAAGAAAAAAGGGCACAGAACTTGGAGACCAGAGCTGATAAAAGAAGCTTCTACTGTCCAGTATTGTCAGAGTACCATGCTCTGATCAACTTCTTCCTTGGCCACAGGTAATTTTCTGTGAATTACAGAGCACCTTCCATTTTGATCTGCTCTCCTCTTCTCATCTCATCTGAAACGCTAGCTGCGTTTCTTCACTTAAAACAGTCTGTGAAGGTTTTCATTCATTTCCAGGAGCCTCCTGTATCTGTCAGTCTATAACCCTCCCGTTCAACACTTCTGCCTGATGTTCTTCTACTGGAAGTCTACTTTAGTCATCCTTAAATGAGTAGGAAGGAAGTCGTGAAAATCTCTCTTGAGGTTACAACTGTTACCACCCTCAGTAGACATGACGGAGATCGGCTGGGCTAGCAAATGAATTTTTCATTTATGTTGTCAATTATTCATACTGATCAATTCCATAGGGTGAGCTGAAAGAAGTGCCCAAGATGACGTATCTTTTAGTGCATAAGGTCTGAAATGGCTTTCAGATTCTTCATTTTATTTTCTCCCGTTGAATGAAACACCTGTTCCACATGAAACTGGGAATAGCCATCAGCACCTCAGTGAGACTGTGGACACAGTTGGGAAGGGCCAGGTGGCGCTGGATTTCCATGCCCACAGTAGGTCTGCTTTGGACACTGTCCCCACCTGCAGGGTTTCTGCCAAGTGCCTTCTGTGGAACCTTGTCCCTAGATCGTCCTTTGTATAAGATGTAAACATACATGCCCTATCACGCATGTTTTTGCAAGGCTTTGTCTTCTCTTGTAGCTGGGCGGCCCTGTGTCTCTCCCTCGGTTGTTCACTGAGCACCGTAACAGGCTGAAGGGTCCTAGAGGTCCTGTAGCTAGGAGACTGGTTTGCCAGTTTTATTTTTTTAATTTTATTTTAATGATACATTTTAGATCTACATAGTGCTAACATTCATCATAGGGGATTTGTGCCTGTACATGATAAATCTTGTTGCTTCTTTTTTTCTCATTCCCCTCCCCTCCCTTCATCCCCTCCTCCCTCCTTATTTACAAAAGCTTTGTTTCCATTTTGTCCTTCCATTTGAGGGACAAGAGAAATAAGAAATGGTTTGCCAGTTTTAAAACTGCTTCTCAACTCATTTGACCCCAAACTATTTTTTGTTTTTCCTGTGACAGCTTATTAGAAGGAACAACTTTTTAGAAATGTTGCACTGTGAAATAATTTTCTCCTGGGGTTAGCTGTTAGGCTCACTGCTGTGGACGTGGAGTTTTTGCAAACCTCTGTGTGAGCCATTGTGGGGGCTGCATGGGGTGGTGTCTCTGTGTCTTTGTTCTCAGCAAGAGGGCAAAGGTGGTCTCTCACACATTCACAGGTAGAGACTCAGGGTCTATCACCTGTGTGGCGCATAGGAGCTCAGTAAAACACTGAAGTCAATAAGAAAGAGTTTAAAAATTTGATACTCTTGTAAAGCTTTTAGTTCACAAATGTGTTCTCTGTGCTCCTAGGCTCAACCTCAAAAGCTAAGGAGCTGACATATTTCATTTTGCTTTTTTTTTTTTTTTT